>JAPMOR010100287.1:344079-374165 GCA_026543865.1 Argiope aurantia | reverse complement strand
CTTACTTTATATTGTATATGAGATCAAAACTTACTTTATATTGTATATGAGATCAAAACTTACTTTATATTGTATATGAGATCAAAACTTACTTTATATTGTATATGAGACCAAAACTTACTTTATATTATGCATGAGATCAAAACTTACTTTATACTGTGTATGAGATCCAAACTTACTTTATACTGTGTATGAGTTTATATGATCAAGTATATTGCATTTGAATCTAGAAAGTTCTAAGTCTTTTCGGATATCCATCTATACTTGAAAATAATTTATGTCTGTTTAGTTCACCGATAATGTTGGCATAATTCAAAAAAAGATCGTTTTATCTCATAGTTCGGTAGATTGTAAGAACATAATCCCTAATTTCAATTATTTTTGTTCACCTAGGTAACCTAATTATTACTTCGAGTATTTATTAAAGTATATGTCTTGAATACATAGGGAATCAATGGAATCATTTGCCATACTAACAACTAAAAAATTCTTTTAATATTTTCTGGCAGTGAATCACGCCTCTAATTCGGGTCACTATCTAATAGGATGCTTACTGTTTTTTCCCTTCAACAGTAGTAGAGAAGAGAATATCTAATTAGATAGTAGGTGTGAATCCCAGGTGATTCACATAGCAATAATCACAAGCAATAAACAAAGGGGATAAAACCATTAGATATAAACTAAACAGAGGCATATTCTACTCTCTTTAAATTGTACACTGAATTAGGCTTATTATTGATTCCTCGAATATGTGTGACATGGCACTCAACCTGTTGAGTATACATGACTAATATTTTGGTAACTTCTACTAATTATAGAAGTGCTCCCACAGCTTTATTATCATTTGGTAATTCTAATTCGACACCTTATATTCGTTGAAAACCATATATTTCTCTTAAATAAATGATATATTAAAACCTACAAATTCAAACTTGAAGGTAACGCCTTTTTTTTTTTATAAAACACCTAAGCTATACAAAAAGGCAATTCTCTAAGAAATGAAATGACAGGAAATACCAAGTCCTTCATATAAGTTTAAGGACGAAAATATCATTATAATAACATAATAAAGCATACATTATTTATAATATTTACTCTATGAAGCTTACCTAATTTATAAAAATGTATCCTCTTATTTCTAGGTCAGCGCTTCGCCATGTTAGAAGAAAAGACAGTCGTGGCTAACATCTTAAGAAAGTTCAGAATTGAATCCCTTGATCCAAGAGACAAGCTTCGTCTCTCATCAGAAATGGTTCTTAGAAACGATGGGCCTCTGAGGATTAGAGTACACAGAAGACACATATCATGAAGATAACAATTTACGATCGTACTTTTTCTTTTGTACAGTTCAGTTTCAGAGCAATAGGAACTCAAAAATTGGTACCTCGAGGAACAACCGATTTCGTAAAGTGCATTTATTTCCTCCAAATATTTTTCACCTCTGGACATTTGTATAGTTTTTTTTAGTTGTCATTATGGCACCGGCATATCTCATAAAGCTGCGAAATCATTGGGTTTTCTTGGTACAAATTGATTTCGATATGATTAGGTGATTCAACTATTAAGAACAGCAAGACAAGAAGTTTGATGAACAGATAATTTCTAGCTGACTCAAGAGAAGAAATCTCTAATAATAGATGGCGCGGCTACCTTTGTAAATAAAACAAGACCGGCAAGTTCTATATGCGGTTATGATCAACCAATAATTTTATATTACCATGTTAATAATCTAGTTTATTTATATAATTTTCTAAATATGAAAAAGACAAAGATTATAATACTTATTGGTCAATTTATATGAAGTGAAGAATGTCAATCTGGAGTGATTGCTAAAGCATATATATATATGCGTGTGTGTGTGAAATGACGGTTCAATTCATTCTGTGATAAAACGAATTCTTTGAATATTTTTAGTTTATAATGTCGCTATTAAACATAGTGATCAGCTTAAAGTATAATATAGAATTCTATGAATTCGCTTCTAAGTACATTATGTTTAAAAGCTCAGGGATTGACATTTCAAGATTAATTTGCATTAATATGATTTAAATTCATATAAATATAATTCTAAAATGTACATGAAAACTTCTTTCCCGTTCATTGTCTATTATGTTGCAGAAGAAAGATTAAAGATTTAGGATGAAATAAAGTGAATAATTTCTTTAAAATGAGAATGAGATTTTAATTTTTTTTTTAATCCTGGTACAGTATGAGATGGCATTGAAATATTTATTGGTATATAGGGTATAGTAAATAACTATATGCATTGTGTATCTTAATTTTTTTATCCAATTAAACACTATTACAGTGGTTTATTTTCTTTAATTTTATTGTTGCTACTTTCACCTTATGTGTTAAACTTTACAGCGAAAAAAAATGTTCTTCTGGGGAGGTGAAATTTTATGACTTAACTGGGGAGGTGTGGTTTACGAGACCGCATTTCATTTGCACTCAAATTTTCTAATGAATGTATTAGTACGAAAAACTGCCACTATTTCTTGAAATATAGATATGTTTTAGAAATTTTTCAAAATATATTATCATTGAAAAAAGTAAATGCGTTGGAAGATACGTTTTCTTCTCAAATTACATGTTACAATAGATAATATTCTTAAAAAAACATATTACTTTTTACTTTTTAAATCATATTTATTTTTACAGTATTTGAAGGTATTTAGAAGACAATGTAATGTAAAATTCAACAATTATATAAAAAATAAAATAATTGGCCCTTTTTTATCGGTTTGTGTGACTTTCATAGCACATTTTTCTACGGCATTTTAAACATACAGGTTGAGAACTAGTATAAAAATCAACCTATAAATTCTGTATATATATTTATATGGGTATATTAATATATTTTATAAATTTTTCAAAATATGTTTTCATTAGAAAAATTAATTATGTTTGAACATACATATGAGAATCAGTTGAATGCGAAAAACTCTTCTGTACAATTATCCTTATCACTTAAATCACCTTCTGCTTCATTTAAAAGTGTCTGGAACACTGCTTCATAATAGGATCAGTAAATTTGATAATATTTCGGGGCCCACGTTTTAGCACCATCTGCTAAGCCTTGTTTATTACTGGGACACTAACAGCGAGGGGCGGTCTTAGAGACCGCGCTTAAAGCAATAATTGAATTATTTTAAAAGGCATCCGCTGAAATCGGTTGAAAAATTGCATGTGTATTGAAGGTCACAAAACAAAAAGCTACAGTTTATCCATTCAATTGAGCTAAGAATAGAATAGGGGTGACGGAAAATCCATCGCTAGCGGTCTCCCAGACCGCACGTCCCCAGTTAAGAGTTAATGATTATAAATGATTAAAAATGATTCATTCAATATAAATATAGGAATTATAATTAAATTATGATTCCACTGCATTTCTGCTTTCATTGACGAAGTGCGGTTATTCACTTCAGCATCGTATTAGGCTTGAATCATCTAATTCCTTAAAATATTTGTTTTGTAAAAAGTGTACTTCATACTACAAACCTACAACGTTAATTATATTCATTAGTGAAAATTAATTCCTAGTAATGATTCATTGATCATGAGAAATATAATTCTAATTCATAAATTTAAAATCTAATTACTTTAATTTATTATTATATATTTATGTTTAATGAACCCTCATTAATCGAAGTTAATTATTAACAGTTAATAATGAATTCAGCAATTGATAAATATATAAGTAATTATTTTGGAAAATGATATGCATCTATGAATTTCATTTCGAATCCACTTCAATATGAACATTTTAATCCTTTGAAGTCGGATGGCTATTTTCACCCACCATTCAAAACACTGTATAATTTTCACGTTTTATTTATTTATTTAATATTGTTAAAAATACCTGCTGAATACCTGTAAATATTAAGATGCAAATCAAACGGGAGAATTCAACTTACAACAAGTATAAATATATATTTTTCGGAGGAATAAAATCTTTGCATTAGGTGAATAATTACGCATCAAATTACTTATCTGAGTGCGAAGGGTAAGAGCAGTATCAGTCTAAAAGTATAAAATTGTATGAAATTATGGGTAATAAGCATCCAATTGGAAAAATAATGCATAAAGAAATAAATAGAACAATCAAATTTTACAGATTTATACAAAGGATGCGTTTAATTTAAAGGCTTTTGTTGCCCGTGTCTATCTTTTTCCTTTCATTTTTTAGGAACATTTGGCACCTTACTTTTAAAATTTACAAAAATATTGCTAATATGAAGCTGATTATCAATATTTTGTGCAATAATCAACCTATACTATTTAAGTAAAATATATATATGCATACTAATAGATATTACAAACATGGATATTCAAAATTTTTACAACTTTTATTTGAATCAATTCTCTAAACAGCTAATAAGAAGTGCAAACACATCTAACATTAAAAAATTTATTTTAAAACATTTCTTATAAGCATAAAAAATTTCAAGGCAATATTCAAGATTTGATATCCGTTTTCTTGAAATTCATAAAATTCTTCAATCTACATGCATAAAAAAAGGCAAAATGTAATTCATATCAAGGTTTGTTTTCAGTACAAAATCTTTCATTTAAAAAACTAAAAATAATTCAATACACAAAATTACATGCGCTAAACTACTAGATGTAAAAATTCTTAAGCATTTTAAAACTGGCAAGAGAAATGCATGAAAAATCAAATATAACTACAGCTTTATGTTTAAGGAATACGATTCAAAGAAAATCCATTTAACATTCTTAGCCGATTTGTACGTAAAGTCCATTCTCATACAAAAGGGATTCAAAATGTTTCCTAATTTCCTTCAGTATGCTGATTAGATATTGATCTAATAATTCAATAAAAAGATAATTTTGATGTTTATGATGCAAATATTTCGAATGTATTCCAAATTATTTAGATCAATTATCAAATCCAGCACTATTGAGGAATGATATATATTTGAATCATTGTGCTCTCCACCACCTTACATAAACTAATTCAATCTAGCTCTTGAGAAATACAACAACCATTGAATCAAGCATTCCTAAACATGAACTGAAGGATAATTAATCCCTTTGATAGATCAATCAATCAATTCGATTCTTTTTACAAAGCCTCTCTTACGACTAAAACATTCAACATTAACATGATCGCATAAAATCCAACAAGATTTAACAAGGTTATATAAAACGGCATGCTCAATATCTCTTCTTATTATGTAATATGATAAGAGAAACTAACCAAATATTCATCCATTTGGTTGTCCAGAACGATGTGCCAGCATCGTTCCAGTTTTCCAACTTCAGCATGAGCCAATCCGAGTCCAGCTCAGTTGTCTTCAACAGGACCATCAGCCAATGAGATCAGTCTAATTCTGTGTTGCAAATGTTTCTGTACGGAGAAGCTGGCAAAATGAACAGCTGAGTCAAACCGAAGCAGCAACCAAATGATTTGAAAATGATACTCCCCAAGTCGGATACGACAATCTCTGAATCTAGTCTTGTCCTCGGCCACTTGGCGAATTCTATTTCTTTGCTACGCCTTATTCTCAATGTCAGGGTATAAGTGCTGAAAGGGTCTAATCGAATCGGGTAAGGCAGGTAAGCAATCATCTCATGCCAGATCTCGTTACCTGCATTTGCGCCTTTGGTCCAAGACAAGGAATTAAGATTGAATTGGATAAGTGTTTTATTTTCTTCTCTTGAAAGTGTTAAGAAGCATGGAACTAAAAAAGAATAAAACTGTTAGATTTTTTTTCCGAAAAAAATCTATTAAATATTTAATCCGTAACTGGAGACTGGAATTTCTTCATGCAGCCAGAGACATGGAGTCAAAATGACTCCATTGTTATTTTTTATTTTTGTCTTTTGTAAAAAGCTTTGGAATTTATTTTTGAAACAATACATTCTGAAAATCATGTAGTTACCAAAAATATAATATTAAAAATGCCAAATGTTATTGTATTAAATATAGGGAAAATGTTATAAGAAAAGCCTAAACAATCTTTTAATGAGTATTTACTTCGTATATATATTACGAAATTACACTAATGTCAATAACCGTTAGAATTTAACAAACAAGATGAAGAATATATTAAAAAATTTGTTATTTTTGGGTTATTCAAATTAAAAGCAGTTTCAAGTACATGGAGTCAACAACTCCATAAATAACAAAAGAACCTTTGAAAAAGAATAACTCGGTTATACGCATGTGCTCATACCTAGGCTTTTGTCAACATATTACTGAAAGAACATCTTGAAGGTCCTGAGGAGATGATTACATTCAAGGACAAAATACCACGTGATAATCAGAGCTAATAAACAACACTGAGTCATTTTTACACTCGTCTCCAGTTACGGGTTAAATATACAAGCAAAATTAGAAGTATGAAATTGGCGATATATTTGATTAGCTCAAACGCAGGAAATTTAATGTGACATTTGAATCTATTTCATATACTGCTTGAAACCGATATCGAAAACAGAAACAAGGATCATACGCTAGATGCAATTTTTATATATTGCACGTCTAAATACGTATATATGTTTTATATATTGCACGTATAAATAATGCCATATATTTTGTATGTTTTACATAAAAATCAAAAAATAATATATTTCTTTGGAATTGGATCAAATTATTAAAACTCTTTCTCACAAAATAAATTATTTTTTAAGAAACCAATATAGGCCAATCTACGGTTCATCTCTCCTAGAAGAAATATCCAAGAGTTCATAAGACAAAAAAAAATGATCGCTAAAACTCAAAATTTTTAAAACAAACTTCCTGAAAAACATAACAAAGGCTGAAATAGAATATTGCCCACCATTTTGCTATTTTATTTCTTAATAAGAATAAGAATGTAGAAGCACATTGAATTTGGTTTAATTTGAAGCTTCATGGCGTAAGAACAAATATATAAACTATATTGCGCTAAACAAATTTTTTTTTACCCCAAACTTTAACAAGTGGGAGTGGTCTTCCCAAAACTTTCTCGCATATTCTCCAATGAAAGTGATGTTCCAAAAAACGCCTTGCATGGCGTTTGTGTACAATAGTTACGAAATATTAAACTTTTGCGTCAATACAGCATTTCTCTGAATTTTTCATGTAATCCGTCCTGAGTTATTTCACGATTAATCCCTGGAATGCGTTTAATAGTGTCTGAAAACAGCATCTGTGTTTCAGTCTAGTCTTCCTTACCGACGTAAACAAAAATTTGACAAAAAATCTCTTGCCAAATTTCATATATTTTATTCCGTCTTTCAGTTATCACTTGCATGTTTCTGAAAGTACAGATTGACAGACAATCATCTTGTTGGATTTGCTACAAAATTTGAAAGGTAACTCTGAATTGAAATTTATGCATATAGCTCTTCGATTTGTAGTTATGTTAAATTACATTTTAACAGCCTGACAGGCAGATTTCCTCTGAGCGGATTTTGCTCAAAATTTGATAGAAATCACGAAATTTTGTACAAAGACCGCATATCAAATTCCATCAAATCGTTTCAAATCTAGATCAAATCGTTTTCAAGTTGTCCTTGTCACAGACAGGCAAATAGACATTTTTCAAAAATGCGTTTTTCGAATTCGGAAAAATCTAAAACTTGGTCATTCGTCACAATCTCGATTTTGGACTATTACTATATTTTCTCTATACTCTGCATATCAGAAAGTAAACAGTTTCAAGTAAAATGATCCAGGGTTATGTTTTGCAAGGTGATAACAAGATACAATAGGTCATTAATTATGTCTGTTTTAAAGCGTAAATCCCATTTATTTTAAGGCGCAAAAGTTAGGATTCGGGTCTTAGCCAAGTAACGTTCATTGCGTGAAAACGAAAAACGTGTTGGATGTTAAAAACTGGGAAATTAATTAGAATATGGACAGAATTTTAAGTCATAATTGAAATACACTAAAAAAAAGTGAATCGGAAGAAAACTCACACGAGAGAAATGTTGTCTTTGCCTTAAACAGACCAACTATCCGAAAACCTGCCATAAAGACGTGATTGTCAATTGTGAACTTTGAGATGCAGATATTCTGATCATGAGATCCGATCTGTTCATAAAATGCCCCCAATTCTACCACAAATTTGACGTAGTTAATATGGAATTGGAGAGAATTGGGCACACGAAATGCTCTCCGAGGAGGTAGGTCATCGTCTTTATATTTTTCAGCTAAGATTTGAGGAACAAATGTTCGGTGCGATTCTGGAATGAGCGTCCATCGAATGTATTTCAAATAAGGCTCCATAGCAGACAGGACATTAGCTCTGGACAACGCCATGCATCTGTAATGGAAGGTAGGCTTTTGTATAACTAAGCTTAGAGAAGAAAGAATTTGAAAAAAAATATGATATGCCATTTTACTTGGAATACAATGTGTTTATTAGTCTAAAACTAATAAATTATAACAGATGACTACATTAAAAAGTCGAATGTTTGAACAAGTTTTTAGGCACAAAAGTTAGGATTCGGATCTTAGCCAAGTAACGCTGATTGCGTGAAAACGAAAAAAGTGTTTGAATAAGTTTTTTTTTTTTTTTTTTTTTTTTTTTTTATATATAAAACCATTAGGATTTTGTTTCCAAGTTGATTTTTTGGGAAGTTACACCAATTTTTATATAATGCATTTACATAATTTTAATGATATTTTATATATTTAGATGCTATTTTCTCAAATTATAATCTTTCATAAAATTTCCTAGAAAAAACCCTCAAAAATTAAAATTCAATGCATATTTTATATTTAAATTTGTTATAATAATCTCTCAATGTGATTTCCAGTTCCTGAACTAGAAAATAAGTAATCTATTCATTTCGAAATATTTTATAATTTTAATGTTTCACAGTGTGAAAAAAAATTGAAAATTCTGCGTTATTTATCAATTTGAAACCCAATATTTAAAAAAGAAGTTGAAATACATTATACTAGATAATATATCTCGTAAGTTATCTGCAAAATTTTAAGCAAATGATTTGATAATCCTTTAAAGACTAGGGTTGTTTTGTTTTTTTTACTATTTAGAAAAAAAAATCTTTAAAACTAAAAGGTGTTTTTTTTTTTTTTTTTTTTTTTTCAAAAAAAAACCTTTAAAACTAGAAGGATTTTTTTTTCTTTTACTTTTCAGAAAAAAACCTTTAAAACTAGAAGGATTTAACTTTTTAGAACAAACCTTTAAAACGAGAAGGTTTTTACCTAATAGACAAACTTTTGCCAATTTTTAATAAACATTGGCTCCTTAACCTGGATATTTTGGTTTCATAGATGTTTTTATATCTTTTTTGTGCAATTATTCTAAAATGTAAATATTTTCGGAAGTTTTTCAAACAAGTCATCCCGAATATATTATTCAGATACCTTAATTTTACTCGGAATCCAAATGAAATTTTTAGTGTCTTATTAATTATGAACAACTTAGACAATCGGTTTTGATCCATTTTGCACATTTAGAATTAACTTTATTGCTTCTTTGATGTTTAAAGAATTGACATAACTGGGTCGATGCGATTTAGTTATCCATATAAAAGTACAAACCAGTATATTATTTAAGAGTCTTTAAAGTAAATTATTTACTCAACGATTGAAACAAGTTTAAAAACCTAAGGATTGTAAAACATTATTTAAAATATTAGATATAACAATTGTGTAAGGTATCGGCGATACATAGAACAAACTGTCAGGTTAAATAACTACAGAAATTAAAGGATTAATATCAATCCTTTTTTGCATTAAATGCATTTTATTGAAAGATCTAACAGAAATATTTATGTTGTCTCAAATCTTCTAGCAGATTTAAATAGTTAAGAATAAATAGAGATACCTGCGCGAACATTCGCAAACTGCCCATTCTCTTAGAGAAGTCAGAACGGTTCCTTCATTTTCCATGTTGAAGAGTGAACTGCTGAGAAAAGTCTCTAGACTGCGGGGCCTGAGATTGAAGAATCCTTCAGTGGCTGAAACTATAAATCCGGAATCCATTATGAACAACTGGGTGTGCTTCTTCAGTAGCTTCAAGGAATACGTACGTGCGAGTTCGTATAATGCGCAAGCGTTGGAGAAGACAACAGTTGTTATCAAGAAGGCTTCACTTAAACTGATGAGAGTTTGGACGCTGTATTTGTGAGCTATTTTCAGCAAGTTGACGGCCTGCAGCCAGTTGGTAAAATCCACAGTCCCCATGTACAGATACCTAGAGTGAAATTATTTGGCGATTTCAGACAATGATAATGAATCTTGAGGAATTAAGCTAATTTTAAGATTTTTTTTGCAAGAATTGTATTTTAAATTAAGGTATTTAAGGAATTAGTAGTTCTTAATATTTCAGTGCTAAAATAGACTAATAGAATACATCTGCTGATGCCACTTTAAAATGTTCTATGTCAGTTTTAAACATTTTTGTAAAATGTCCATGGTTTTCTTTACAATGCCTTACATTTTTTCAGAAATCTTACCCTGATTTAGATTAGTTTCTTTCCAAAACTCCGTATGCTAACCCATTTTAATTTTTTTAAATAATGGTTTTTATAATCATATATAGACATTAGCCACGCTTTTTAGTACTGTACCATACCTTAGATCATTGTTGTGCATTTTCATGACTCACATTTTTACTCTTTTAGACATGTGGATTTTGCAGACATTCCATGTTTCGATTTTATTATAAATTGATACAAATATCCCCCCCTCAAGTCCTTCAGCCGCCTCATAGTGTTCTCTTGTAGCCGACGAGGGGATGTTCCTGGGCGGAAAGCACTTCGGAAGAGTATTCTCAACGCAGGGTCACCCAAGGCGTGAAGGCCGTTCTATTTTTCTCTGCTAAGATCTGCAGGCATTCAGAGCTAAGTTAGTGTTCCAACCATGCTCCAGGTCCTCAGACCCATGGAAGCTGCTCATTTCTCTATCATTAAACCATCTCCATATTCGAAGATTAATACTGCATCGCCCGTCGCGCAGGCTAATCAACGGCGCGAACGTGGTTTAGGCAGAAGGTTTCGTTTGACAAGTGGATTACAGTCTCCTACGTGCAACAGAAACTCTTAAAATCCTAAAGTGTAATGCGAATGGTCTTTCTACCCCTACCATGAGGATCAAGTATTGAATTTAGCTGATAAACATAGTCTTCAGATCATAGCCTTGCAAGAAATCAAACTCAGAGAGCATTCCGTTCTTAAATTAAAAGGCTAGTCGGTAGTTCGGGAGGATATAAGCAGTGAAGGGGAAGATATCCTTGCCTTCCTCATCAGAAATTTAAATTTCAAGAAAAACAGTGACCTTGAGCTGCAGGGTATTTCCATTGTATAGAAGAAAAGATCAAAACTTTTAATATGTATCACTCACCTAATCAGGCTCAACTATTTCTCAATGACCAGTGGACATCGCTTTTAGCTCGCCCGGAGTTATATCCGCTTCGCAATTAGAATGTTCTGAATAACATTGATAGTGTTCACATACTCATCTTGCTTAATATAAAGGATTGCAAGTATACCTTGGAACCCAATAGTCATAACTGGAATTTCAAGAAAGCTAAGTGGAATAACTTCAAACAACCTACCAAAACCTTACTTGGCACTCATCCCTTTGGCGATAATTTGGAACTGGAATGACAATTTATAAGGAGTACAATCAGCCCAGCTTTCCATCCCTAGAGGTAACATTAAAAGTTTTAAACTTTTTCAACGGCTTAATGATGCTTCCCTGACTGCCCTTTTTGCAAAAAGATTTGTTACTCCAAATTATTTCTGCTTCAAACAACATCACTGACAAAGTTAAGCTGAACAGATTAAATGCAGAAATCAAACAGCTTTATATTATCCAGAAGAACGAGTCTTGCAAAAACCTGAGTGGCAGCATTGATGCTAGGGCTCCAAATTTAAAATTACGGCGTCTTTCGAGATCCTTCAGCAGGGACCAGCCTCAAGTGGAAAGCTGCAATATTGTCCTTGACTCTGAAGGTCCAATTCCTCAAGATAACAAAATATCTACAAACATCTTGGGCAAATTTTATAAAAGCATAAGCCAGTTGCGCTATGACAGAGAGGATAAACAATGAAAAAACAAAGCCAAGAATATGGCCCATAATTTCCGTACCTCTCTTTCGGAAAGTACCATTTTTTATAATACATTAATGATGCACGAAATGGATGTCTCCCTTGAGGCAATGGACTGTAGAAAATCGCCGGGACCAGATAATATCCATGGACTTATGGTTAAACAACTCGGTGTTCAGGGAAAACAAAGACTTCTGAAGCTTTTTAACATTTCATGGAAACTGGGTCGACTTCCTCGGGAGTGGAGGAGGGCTATTATCCTCCCTATCCAAAACCTTGGAAAGGATGCCAAATTTGTGGTGGGCTTTAGGCCCATCTCGTTGACATCTTTCGTTTGCAAGCTCATGGAGAGGCTTGTCCTGGCCAAAAAGAACTTTTATTTGTCCTCAAATGGCCTACTCCCAAAGAAGCAATATGACTTTAGAAAGGGGCAAGGTACAATTAATCAGATATTATTCTTTTGCCAGAATGTCAGGTATTCTCAAAACTTAAAACCAATCAAAAACACTGCGGCTGTCCTTTTGGACATTAATAGAGCTGACATAGTCAGAAGACAAAAGCTAATTACGAAACTATGATGATTTTCGTATTGAGGGAAGAGCCCTGCCTTGGATTACATAAACATTTTACGGCACAGATATATTACAGTAAAATATATTTTAAAAAAAACAATTTTTCTGACCCTTTCGAACCGATACATGGACAACCTCAGGGGTCAGTACTGAGCCCGTTGTTTTTTCACTATATATTGTTGGTATCGAAGAGGTAATCAGTAACTACTGTAACGCGAGGCGTTTTGCCTATGGCATCTTGTGGCATTCTGCTTCTGACATAGGGAGAATTGAATCTAACCTCAACTCTGCTCTTACTGAGATATGCGCTTTTGGTGAAATACATAAAATGACTCAATACCTCAAAGTCATTGGTTACCTTCTTTAATACTGACAGACGTCTTTATAACCATAAACCAAGCGTCTTTATGAATGTCTGTCAATTAAATTATGCAAAAAATGCCAAATACTTGGGTCACGTTCCCGATCAAGAGATATGAGCAACAGACATACGGAGGTTCTTATAAATAAATGTAGGAAAAGACAACATACTTAAATATATTTCCGGAGGAGACTGGGGTGCAGAGAACCACCTACATCTCTCTGATCAGACCAAATTTAGAATATGGTTTCGCAATTTACTTCTGTGTATTATTTCTAACTTAAACTTGAAAGAGTGCAATTAAGTGCTTCAAGAATAATTACTGGCCTTCGTAATAGCTGCCCTAAAGATATTGTATTATACGAGAGTGATCTACCACCTCTTTCGCTGAAAAGAGGTAACTGCCTTTCAAAATATTACAACAAGCTCTTTAGCTACAATGATCGACACAGAACTTCTGCTTATCTTCATTCATGGCATAATAATAAGCGTTTAAAGAAACAGTCCTTTTTCCTTCGCAAAAGAGATGGGTTTACCTTCTGGAGATGTGGAACCAAATTCCTTAAAGTCCTATTGGAATTTTAAGTTTTACCCTGATCGAATTCATTTCCAGACTGATCTTTTGGCCATGGTAGGAAAAAAGCCAGAGTTATCTGAATTTACTAGACAAATAGCTGTAGAAAATATTTATAGTATTCCATATCCGGCTCTGAAAATGTAAACTGACGGTAGTAAAGGAAATGGTGGCGTTTCTGTTAGTGACGTGCAGATAAAGATTCCTGAAGGAGCTACTGATATTTTGATTAGAAATCCTGACAACTGCTCTGTTTTCAGGTCCGAACTTATTTCAATCTATAAGGGTCTTCAATATATCGACTCGTTCACTAAACTGGTCTTCAGGAACATTTGGAATTTAACGGACAGTCGTGTTTCTGTACAGCACCTTTTTCATTGGACAAAAGTGGGGGACAGGACTAGCATAAATATCTTAAATCTTATTGCCAGGCTCTCTGCAGAACACTCTGTACACTTTCAGTGGATCCCCTCACATGGTTTGAATGGTAATGAGATAGCTGATAACTTAGCTAAGACAGCCTCAGCTGACATATTTCATGGTGACCCAACATAACCTATTTAAATCTCTAACAAGAAGATGGAGTTGGGTGTACTTTGGAGGGTCCCACCTGCTCACCCTTGATACTTTGGTAAAAGTACTGGTTGGTGTCACCGTCTGGATATTTTTAGAAAACGGGCTCTCTCTCGTTTTTTGAGTGGACACACCAAATCTCAGTTTCCAACATGACCGGAAGACCTTTGCTAAATGTCCTTGGTGCAACGCAGATCAAACCTCCCCCAATCATATTCTTAAATGTTGAAATTTACTATTTTCGTAATTTTATGAGATGCGCTTTTGTTTTTAGACTTTTTAGAGATCTTTGGTTTCATGGAGGTGGTATATTGCATCTATACCACCTGGGATCAAACACAATAGCACAAATATTTTAATTTCATGAATGTGGCGCAGCTTAGCCAATGACGGCTTTTGTACCATAAAAAACACGTCACCTTAAAGCTCACCCAAATCTGTATAAATACTGTTTATATTACAATTTTTGTTGGGGTGAAATAATGATAAATCTTTCGAATGTAAATTTATGAATTGTGCGAGTTCAATTGTTATCTGTTCATTTCTGATGTCTTTAACCAAATGAAAGAAAAAGTGATGCTATATGCAAACCGTAAGAACTGCATTAAATTATCAAAGTCGCCCATTGAAAATACTAAGATAGTTTTGAAAGGATATAGACAGCATTTAAGGAACAAGTATAACATGATGATAATTCAATGTACTCTTATTGAAGAAACCAATCCATTTAATTGCAACAAATTTGTCTTTTACAACTTTTCAATACATAATGCTAAAACTCTTTCTCTTATTTAGGTTTAGGGCAGTTTATTTAAAACCATTCGAAATGCCAAAAATTTTCTTTACAAATTTGAAATCGAGGATTAAAATCGATTTTAGAAAATTTCATAAAGTTGCTCACTTGAGGAATTGCTTGACGGCATATGGGCAGGAATCTTTGATGGTGATAATGTTGCTGCTCTTCTCTAGCATATCCGTCTCAAGCATGGTGCGGAAGACTTCGCTCATGGTACAGAGCACAAGTTTGTGCCCTGGAAATTGCCACTTCTGGCCCTCCCATTCCACTCTGATGGATACGTCACTGTCCCTTTCGTTGAAGAAGAGGCGAGTGCCGGCAGCATTGCCATAGAAATTGCGTGCCTCATACATCTAATTTTTTCAATGTTAACTGAAAAAGGAAGAGGATTAGTAAACACAAGTAATTATGAAAATAAGTTCAATAAGAACTGCAAATCTGCTTTATCTAATAGTTTAATAATTTTTGTTTTCAAGTGATAGCAAGTTTAATAATACGTATTAAAAGAATTGTATCAACAAATGTTTAGCAAAATAATTGCTCATCTAAAATTTCTTAAGAAATAAATATAAAAAATTTTTTGTCTCAAAGCTCTTGTGATTTTTTAACTATAATATATTTAATTTAAAAGTAATTATGAAGTAGAATTCTTCAAGCTTTTAAAATCAAATGAATGAATTTGTATCCATTACCAATAATATCGATAAGCATCTTAAAGTTTCAGTTTTAGAAATTTATATTCACTACAGTATAATTTTTTTCAGAATTTAAACTTTTTATTGCATCCATATGTTAATAAAATGTCAATCTCGAGCGCTTGATACTTCAGCAATTAGTCATTTTAATTTATAGTTGAAATTGTGTTTGGTAATAAAATTCGGAATAAAATGAATATATTTGATTTTTATACTATTTTCTCCTTAACATAATTTATCTTAAAATTATATTTTCTTATTGAAAAATTCATTTAGTAAGTACGTTAATTCTGTTCTGGATTTTTTTTTATTTGAAAGGTTGGAAAAAATGCAAGTCAACGAAAAATGTAAAAGCAATATCAATTCATACTTTTCAAAGCTATTCAAAACAGTTTTAGAACAAAACTAATTTCGCTACATCTTCGGTTGTAAGTCCGGAAATTCAGATTTCATCGGGATATACTAAGAGCTTTGTATATAACGACTCGCAAAATGATATTTTCTAATGAATCTCAAAAACGAATATATATGAAACGAAAATACATTGCTACTTTGATCTTTGTTATTTGAGATCATTTTCTGACTGCATTCCAGCTATTTACGATTTCAGTAGGAAGCACTTCCGAGGATTAACTATTCAAAAACGTAAATAGATTTCTCATACATAGCTACATGCGATTTTGAATAAAATTCTTCGATTATTCCTGTAACAGAATTTTGTTAAATTATTCTAATTATTTCTCAATGATTAATAGTATCGGGTCTTTTACTAAAAATTTCTTTCAAGTTTCCCCAAGTATTAGATCAAGTTTCCCCATATTGGATTCCATATATTTCATGATCATAGTTATGGGGTTGGTAACAAAGGAGGCGTAATGAAACCGACAGGAAGAAGCGAAGAAATTTCGCTAAACCGTGGGGGAGAGAATACTTCAACTTCTGCTTACAGAAACGTGTATTATTTCAAAAAATAAAATACTGTTCATTGAAAGGATTTTAGATGCCCTATTCTAAATAACCTCGCTTGATAAATGGTTCACTCTTTCAGGTTCATATTTTATAAAAAAACTTAAAATTTCGGAAAACCGAGTTGATCCTTTAAGCCATTGTCTACGAATATTTTTTCGTCTTTTACAACTCATTTTCTATGCAAATGAAGAGAATCAGTTCTAAATAAGACAAATTTGTTTGATTTTATTTTTTCCAAATGATTTTTGAGCCAGATATTTGAGCATGATGGTCAAATGACTCGAAAACTATCTTTATTAAGAACCACTTAATTTTAAAAGGTTGGTGGAATGTATACTAAATGCCTTGAAAGGATTAGGAGTGCCAAAAACTGGAAAAAAAAATTCATAATTCTGAAAAAAATCAAATTATACCACCGAAAAAAAAGCTTAAAGTGAATAAAATATTTTAAATCCAATATTGACAAGTTCCGAAAACACTAATCTATGCATAAAGTTATAATTTTTTTTAATTAAAGTAACATGCAGAAAATTTGCTTCATATAAGATGCAATATAAAGAGAAAAAAACGAATATGAATCGTTATATATTACACTTTTACAAACTATGCATCTTAGATGGTCTGAACGCAATGCATTTGTTTGACGAGGTAAAGTATCCAGAATTTCAAATAAGAGGAGAGAATTGAATTTTCTGGGTACTCAAAACTTAAGAGATTCAAATTTTTTATGCTTGTTAATTTCATATATAAATTTGCCATTGCTTTTGCTCATAAATATTTACAAATCATTAAAAGAGCTTAACAAGAAATGTCTTTTCCTTATTAAAGAACAAATAATCTTGAAAAATTTTCGTTGTTTAATTTTTGTGTAAGTTAAAGAATACAATAAATCTTATATTTAATTTTGGTTTACGCAGTTATTTTACTTTATATTTTAACTGAGACATAATCTTTAATTAAAGCCATACAGACAATGAGCATTCTTACATATTTTTATGACATGAATATTTTTTGAATTATAGGAAACCATTAAAATGTTTATTTTTCAAAGGGAGGATTTTTTTTACTTGTTTCAGTATTAAAAACAGAACCGAGACCAAAATTATGAAGACAAAAGTTACTTGAAAAATCAAATATAATAAAACTTTAATATACAAAACATGCGATTCCGAATATACTCTGTTTTTAAATGAATTTATGATAATCATGCACAAAGTATAAATTTAATTATGTGCATTTTTTATTAATATAGTTGCAATTCTAAGCATAAAATTATATAATTTTGACTAGATATACAGCATTATGTTGCAGTATTTTTCCAACATTTACGGTAGTTTTTTTTTACAGTAAACGATATTCCTCATTATGGTATACATACATCTGCTTTATATACTCAATAAATCAATACACTATTCAATTAAAAGCATTAAACAAATATTTTAAAACAATATCACTGTCTGGTGAAGTCAGATATCTTGTGCAGTTGCGAAATGTTTCTTTCATCCCATTTCGAAATTCTTCAACTCAGTTATATGTAAACAATATATTAAATCGTACTAGTACAACATGTACAACCTCGGTGAATGTCTGAAAGCAGAATTTAAAAAAGAACATAGTTTGTATAATCAGAAATATGGAAATATTTGTTTGAAACTACTTTTCATATCTTATTACTGAAAATCACTAAGAAAAAAATACGTAGTAATAAAATCATAGTTATAACCAATATATTTTCTTGCCTTTTAAATAAAAAAAAAGATGTAATACATTATGTTCACTAAAGGTAAATTTTAAAATTTGATATTTGTAATAGGTACATTTAGAAACGTTTAACAAACTTCGAATTTTAAAATTCTTTTCAAAGTTAAATTTCAAAAGCCAGTTTTTTAAAATTATATTTACAATGAAATCCATCGATATATCAGTTAGTCACTTAGCTATAACTTGGTTATTTTTTTTTGTTTTTGTTCAAAAATATTTCATGAGCAAATATCATAACGGCAAAAAGCATCTTATTATTTCGTCTTTTTGTATCTCTGTGTGAACCTATTTAAATTATTCTCAAGAATATTTTATTTGCACTTTAAAATAATTATTTTTATCAATTTTATCCTCTGTTATCCGACAGTGTATTGCTTCACAGTACGCTATGCAATGAATTTAGCGTTTATAGCATATTGCACTGTGATATTTTTATGCATTTAAAACAGAATACCCATTGCTGATCAGGAATCATGTTTTCATAGAAAAAGAAAAGTTATAAAACAAAAATTACCGTAAAAAGGAGAGAGTATTTTATGAAGAATAAAATGCAACATTCAGTTTGGAAACTTCAG
Source organism: Argiope aurantia (assembly GCA_026543865.1). NCBI lineage: Eukaryota > Metazoa > Arthropoda > Arachnida > Araneae > Araneidae > Argiope > Argiope aurantia. The sequence goes on along the minus strand of JAPMOR010100287.1, from coordinate 355,253 downwards.
AAATCCAATGAGAAACTCAGTTTCTGAAGTTCTAGATATTTTTCATCAATATCTTATGTAAATCTTCATTTCACTTTGTTCAAAGTTTCAGAATATTTGAACCTTTTCTTTCTATTATATATTTATTTCTAATTGACAAATTTTTCAAATGTATAAAAATTACCGTAAGCCACTGTAAAACTTTCCCCTTTGTAAAACTTTCTGATGATTTTTTTGTATTTACTGATACAGATTTTAATTATTGTGTCTCAAAATTCTTCAAAATTAATCTACATATTAGAATAGACGATACTGTTTGTGAACGTCAATCTCTGATCTCGAAACCTAATAGTTTAGTTTTTTACTAGCCATTTTGTTCCCAGAATGCCTTTTTTAATGTAAAATACGACTTCTTGCCTGTAGAATAATCACGGCAATAATTATAACATCTAAAAATACTTCATTGTGGTATTGGATCTCGTAAAGATGCTTGATGATATAGTCTTCAGATTCTACCTTCAAATATGGTTTCAGATATTTAAAAAAGGTGCGAAACTAACGAAGCGCTTTGAGCCATCTATTTGAATTTTTTTGTATGTGTGTGTGTGATTTTCTTTCATTAAAAATTATACAATAATAGTTAGATTTTTTAATTTTGCATTTCAATTGAGAAAAAAAGGATCAAAACTTCGGTAAGAGAAGGAACCAAAATCGTATAGAATATTTTCTTATAGATTATCCACATCATTGGTTGATTTGTCGTATCAATTTTCATGTTGAAACTAAATGGATCTGTTGAGAGCGAATTCATATTGTTACATATGGGTCAGGATACAATAATGGCAGTTTAAAAATGTAAAATATAATAAAGGATTAATAATTAGGGAAGTACAAATATTGTAAATAAGAATAGTTCATAATAAGTTTAATCTAATATATAGCGACGTAAAAAATTTTAACCCATAAATCCAATATACTTTATTTTACTTGCAATATTCCTAAAGCTGTGCGAATTCAATGGGTTATCTATTGCTGTCTTATATTTATTAAATCTTAAAACTATCAATGAGTCTATACCATCATTCAATATAAGTGTGAAAGAAAATAATTTTTCAAAACTAACTTATCATGATTTCTAAAGTATCTCATAGTTGAATCGGATCTCTCCAAAGATGTTTGATGATACAGTCTTCAAGTTCTACGTACAAATGTGGTTTCAGTTCTAGTTAAAGATACCCACAAAACTAACGAGGTAATGTTGACCATCTATTGGAAAATTATTTTTGAGCATTAGTAAGTTTCTTTAATTGGAAACTATGCAATAATTGTTACATTTTTAGTTTTACATTTCGGTTCAAAAAAGTAGTCAAATATCTCTCAAGAGATGAAACAGGAATCATAAATAATTATTTTCATATTGATTGCTTAAATCATTACCCTATTAGTTTTCGTATTTAAACTCGAATTGATATGTTGATAAAGAATTCATAGTGATGTTGCATATAGTCCGGGATACAATAATGGCAGTTTAAAATGTTGAAAAAAATAGTAGATTAATCATTAGGACAGTGCTAATATTATTTAAAAAATACATTTTAATAAAGTGAGTATAATCTATAGCGAAGTAAAAATTTTTTACCCTTAAATCCAATATACTTCATTTTACTTGCATTTTCCCTATCGCTCCGTGAATTCAGGGGATCGTCTTTCTGTCTTGTATTATATCTTAAAATTATCGATGAATCTATACCAATATCCTTTACATGCATTAAAGAAATTATAACAAAAAGTTGTAATAAAGTATTTTTCGAAAATAACTTATTATAACTTCTAAAGTATCTCATAGTGGTATCTTATCTCTGGGAGATGCTGGTGATATAGTCTTTAGATTCTACCTACAAATATAGTTTCAGGTACTTGGTAAAGATACAAAACCAATGAAGTAGTGTTGACCATCTATTGGAGAATTAATTTTTTATATTAATGATTTTACTTCATGAAAGTTATGGAATATTTTTTACATCTTTAATACTGCATTTCGATTGCAAAAATGGTCAAATATTCTACAAGAATAGAAAGAGAAATCATCTAGAATTATTTTCGAATTAATTGTTTAGATGGTTAGCCAATTAATCTTAATAGTGTTTCTGTTGAAATTCTAAATGGATCTATTGATAAAGGATTCGTGATGTGGCTATGATTCATGTTACAATAATAACATTTTAAAATATAAAAAAATAATAATAGATTAATCATTAAGAAAAGGAAAAACATTCTAAAAAAGAATAATTTTTAATAAATTTAATCTAATCTACGGCGAAGTAAAATTTTTGACTCTTAAATCCAATATACTTCATTTTGCTAGCATTATTTTTAATTCTAATATTTGCATGATTTTACTGTGTCATATACTACTGTATGATATCTACTATTTTTAAAATATGTATGGATCAGTAGCAGCATTTATTATATCTATGTAGGAGAATATTTTGTCAAAAAAATAAAAGCAAATATATGAGAGTTCTTTTAATTTCATTTGGACATGAATCATAATTGTATTACACATAGCGGTTAATTAATGAATTAATTACTTATTTATATGAAAGTAATTTAAACTTGTTATAAAACATTATTTGCAATCTATTTTTGCTTATATTCAGACCAAAATTTTTTCTTCAAATCAATACTCTTTCTAATGTTCGATCTTTATGGGTTTATTCATTTATAATTAGGCCTTTCATTTCGTATAGTTTTGTTATCCACTCAATCTTAAGAAATATTTAGAAAGAAACTTAAATGATTTCTATCTTTTAAGATCTAGTAGTTTTTTAAAATTTATTTATATAAAATATTTGCTATGTCAAGAATATGTTCTAAATTTTGCTACATTTACAAAAAATAAAACAAAATATTATTTATAAATCAATCTATTATTCCATATTTAAGGAATATTTATAACGAATTTTTTAATACAACATATATCTAATATTTATAACTTAAAATATAATACAAGTTATTATAAATTATAAATCAAGACAAAGCAACGAAAGGTGTTTTAAGTTTGATAATGAAAGAATATTTGATAAAAAGCAATAACATTTTTAAATTTTGAATTTTAAAAGGAACCATATAATTTTTAATATTGCTTCAATTATATATCAGCTTTTAATGGCTCCAATAATCCTAGATTCCATATTTAAGTACTAAATAAAATCAAAATACCTTTTTATACATAGCATATTTCTCTGTTTTATCTTCTCTTTATGGCAATTTTTAAGCTTACAGAAAATGGCATTCATAAAGAAATAAAATTAATCTAATTATTACTTATATTTAAATTTAACAAAATCTCAATTGAGTTTAATATATATATAAAGAAGGAATATATTTACCACATAAAATAGGTGCTTAGTGAAAATTGCATGTTTGGTAAATTTTCTAATATTTTATGGAATAAAATTTAGTCACAGGATACTAGCACATTATTCTCAGAGATATTGAACCTGTATAAAACAAATTCTTGTTATTGTACATCCCAGTACAGTTTTCTCTGCACGTATATTCATAAACACGAGCAATATTGATAAATATAGTAATATTTCGTGGAAAGGCTTTCGATCTCAGGATACTAGCGCATCAATGATTCATTCTTCTTTGAAATTCTAATGCGTATTACAGAATATCCCAAACGCAGGTTTCTCGGCACGTGTGTACGTATACATGTGCTCGCACACATTCTCAGAGTATTTTGAATATTATGCACAGTTGATTATGCTTTTTTCTTTTTGTTTTGTTTTCTTAATAAATAAATAGTACGCTCTATAGAATAAATGCTTTCACAAAATTCACAAGAACATTAAATTTATCGTAAAAATTTCCTAACTGAATTTTTAAAAAAAAATTTATGAAATATTGACAAAACAAAAGTCAAAGACTAAAAGAATACCAGCTTTATTGTTATTCTTAAGACCACTATGATCTAGTTTTCAAAATATCATCTTCTATACCAAAGGGTACCAAGTTCAAATCCTGATTCAACTAAAAATTCATATTTATGTGGACTGGCGTACATTCAGCGATCAAGAGCTCTTTCGTTCGTTTTTGGGAAGCTTTCAAAAGTGACGCAGTATCAGATGTTGTTCACATTACATGGATCGCCAAGAAAAATTAACAGATCCATTTTAAAGTTCTTCAAACTATCATCGGAATTCGCCAAATATTTTAAATATAGCTACAATTTTAATGTAAGGAACAAGCACCAAATATATGCGTCTGTTATGTCCAGTTCCAGTTTAAAAATTATTGTGCTCACGAACAGATTGATAGAGAGACAAATATAATTCCAAGATGGTATTTTTGGATTTGAAGAAATATAAAATTGAATATTTAATAATTACACAAATTTCTTGAGCTTATGATTATTTTTTTATAAATATGATCTCTGCGCAAAAAAGGTTATTGTAAAAAATATATATATTTAACACAGCTTGGTGAATTTATTTCAAAAGAAAATTGCGATTATTTAAAAATAAGACTTCTGTATAAAAACGACATATATTAAGATTTAATACTACTTTATGAATATTTACTTCGAACTTCAAGTAAATACTTGATAAGTATTTACTTCGATAGAATATTGAGATTCGAATCACACTTCTTCATTTAACTTATAATTTCTTTAAACTAAGATATATTTCGCTCAACGTACTCCAAGTTAGCTAACAACATAGTATGATCGAAACTAAAATAATTTTAGTCAAACCTCATTTAAAGAAGCAATACAAATTGTAAAATGGAACGTATTGTCTTATTTTACATGGATTCCTATGGCAAAAATTGTTTCGCTTTACAAGTAAGATTAGGGAAGGAATTACGTCACTGTATTCCTTTTCATTTGTACGATTTTTATTCTTTCCATCTTTACTTTCAAACCTACCATGCTTCCATCTCTCGGAAAATCAAATAATTAGACTTTTTTTATGATAAGAGAAATTCCGAGGAAGAAAATTAAGGGCAAAGGATTTACCAAAACTGTCGATGGGTTGATTCTGATGTAAAGTTGTAATTAATTTCTTTTCAGAGCATTCAGAAAAAATACATCATTTTCATAATTTTTCACGTAAAAGTTAGTTTTTAAACGATTAAAAATTTAACAGTTTTAGGATTAAGGAAATGGGTAATTTTATATCTTTTAGCATATAAAATCAGTACTAGTAAGAGAAAGGTTCTCATTCTAAAAATAAAAAATATGTACATTTTTATCAGTTAGAAAAAAATGGTTGAAAAATAATTTAGATACTCTAAACACTATTTCTTGCTTTAGAAGTTTAAATTTTTTAATATTCTATTTTTTTAAATTTTTAATTTAATTTTTATTCTAAATTTTTAATATTAATATTCTTTGCTGCACTTGTTTTATTTATCACATTATCCTGCAGAATTTGCTTTTATTTAGTTATTTGTTATGTAAAAATAATTTTCAAGGTATTGAAAAGGAAAAAATAAATACTCAAAATAGGTAATGAATCAAAAATACAAATTGATTGTTTTTTAATTATTTCATATTGCATGCCATTCATTTTTGCACGTGCATTTTTATTACTTGAACGTAATGAGATTTTGCATAATCCGTATTTCAGAGTATTCGTTTTACTTATTAATGTTACAGCTTTCACTTCGAGAAGTTTAAAATCTTCTCTATCAGTGACTTCTATTTGTATTAATTTTTTTTTCTTTTTCTTTTTTTGCTGCAGTTTTTAATGATACTTTTAATGCGGTATAATATATATATGTAATTGAAATTTGGTTTTATTTCTTTCATTAATTTTAGTTGCAGATGCCTCTAAGCATGGAAAGTCATTTTATTCTATATGATATTTTTTATAACAATAAACAAGTTATAATTCATTTTTTGCCATTCTTTTTATGATACTATTTGTTTACAGAATAGAATTCCATTTTAAATATTTTTCATTGCATTTCTCAATAAACTGCAGTCGGAATAAACAAAATGATTTATGCAATTGTAAACCCACCATGCGTCTTAATCAGCTTTCATGAAATAAAACAAAATAAATTGAAGAAATAGCCTTCAAATAGTCATTTTGACTTATAATACTTATCCGACTACGAGATTTTACGAAAATTGTACTTTAATCAGCAAATATGGCTTATGATATTTTTAATTTGAAAAATTAGTTTTTAATTAAAAAAATATTTTATATATGCATATTCCAATAACAAATAACATCTTGTTCATTATGATGGTTTCATTACTAAATAGCCTTAATGGTCTCTCCGAAGCTATGTCTCATAGTATCTATTGTGCTTGTTATTTTAAGCAGCAATCCAATTGTTAAGCCTATTAGCGCACGAAAGTTGGCGTTCAATCATTAGGACTTTTAACATACAAGTACTAGAAAGCTGAATGCAAAATTCAGACAGGTTTTTTTCGGACAAAATGAAACTAAAATTTCAAACAAAATTACAATTATAATCATAAAAGCACATACCAAATTTTATATGCTTAAGTCACTATATTTTTGATTTATCGCATTTGCAAGTTTCTGAAAGTACAAACCAACAACGGCCAACTTCTTGATGGATATGGTTCTAATTTTGATACATATCTTCATTTTAGATGTTCTTTGCCAAATTAACTATCTACCTCTCTTCGTTTGCTACTTATTGTGTTAACTTGTATTCATATAGACCCTCACTGAATGGATCTACACTTTAGATATTAAATTTGTATTCTAAATTTTAGCCATTTATCTTTCTTTTTTGTAATTATCGTGTTTACTTTTGTAATTATCATTATATTTGACTAGTCTGACAGACTTCCTCCGAACGGATTTTGTTCAAAATTTAATAGAAACCTATTAGTCTGATGTAAGACCACACACCAAATTTCAACTATCTAAGTTAAAGTGTTTTTTAAAAACAGACAAAAAATGTGTACGAAAAAGTTTTTAAAAAATAATCAAGTTAGAATTTACTATGCCCAAGAACTGAAGAATTAATTTTTGTATCAAGACTTAGAAACAAAGTATTTGTTTGTAAGTAAAATGAGATAATAAATGAAAACTAATTATTTTTATTTACATCATTAATGTGAACCCAATAGTGAGATTTAACGAATTGTATTTATATAAATTATTTGCCATTTTATTTATTTATTTATTTTTTCTTTCACTGTTATTAAATTTTTGTTTCCTTCATCCGTTAAGCTAATTCAACATTTTATCACAATCGAATAATATCTTTCAAAATCTTCATCCGAACTAAACAAAGACCTTATCAGAACTGATCTAATATTATCTGCATTATATTCGGCAGTTTTTTTTTTTCACTTGAAGATAATACCACTTTCACAAAAATATGTTACTTAGCACTTCATCGATCTCATAGATTGCCATTTAGTAGTGTTTTCTTTTCCAGGATATCACGCTTTATTTGTTTTTATATGGAAGAATGCTTTGAAAAACTGTTCTAAATGGAGGGTTTTGAAATTGATTTTAACTTCACAATAGTTTTTAGCATCGTATTCCTTTTCACAGTAGTATGGTACTTTTTCAAGGTATATTTACCCAGGCGTCATATGGTGCAACATGCCAACCTTTTGCCGTCTATGAAACTGAAGTTTTACCACGTGCTTGGACATGTGAGCCTGGTGTGGGCACAAAGAAGGTGGAAGAAGAAGCTCAATGGTTATAATCCACATGTTTGTGAGTTTTCAATTTATTGCCTTTTTATGTTTCGTATATCTATCTACATGAAATATACATTATAAATTTTTACTCCCATTATTTTTATGATAAATGAAATATATAATATCAACTTTGGAGACAATATTTTCAGCACTTAAAGTTAATTACAGTATAAGAAATATTTTTCCTCCAAATAAATTTTGCAATCCAAAAAAAATCTAATTTTGGAAGAAGAAAAAAGGATTTAGTGTAATTATAATCTGCTTTTTAATTACACAGGCTTTCAAATATAAAAAAAGTATTTAATATAAATAATTGTTATTTTATAAATGTGAACTCAAGCCATAAAAACTCAACATTATATAGTAGGCTTTACTCCATAACAATGAAAAGCAAAAAGTCCGGAAATGACGTTACTTGGCAAAACTTTGAAAAAAAATGAATAAAATGAATTCACTACTGCATAACAATATAAACAATGCAAAAAATTAATTTTTACTATTTCACTACATGGCTCCATAATTTAACCCTTTGTAATCGGTATGCATATACAAAATAATACATATAATAACCAAAAAATAATATAATGAATGGAATGAAACGTACAGATAAAACTGAGGTTTTTCTTTTTTCTTCCTTCCTTTTTTTTTTCTGGAAAAAAAACGCAGAAAATGTGATTATCAAAGGATTTTTATATTATTTTCATTGTCTTATATTTCCAATGAAATATATGAGAACCTTAAACTTTGTACATAACATATTTTTCAGTTATAAGTGCTCATTTTCTTAAACTTTTGGTTTGATTTTATTTTAGATGACTTTATTGCACTCACTGGTTTTAATAAGGTGTTTTCCAAAAATGGAATTTCTAACATCTGGCAAATTCATTATCCTTTCGTAAGTGTGTTCCAAGCGGATGCAGTTGAAGTAAGTGACAATCAGTTTCTTCCGATTGTTCTTAAATGATGAAATGCTAAAATATACAACAATAGTTAAACTCAATTTTTATTCAGAACAAGAAATTTTTAGATTGTAAATTGTATAAAGATTCTGAATTCTTATTTCCTGTCTATCCATTAATATCAATCTAATTTTACATTATATTTTCTGTATGATATTTAAAATATACCAATATTTAAAAGATTATGCTCAATCAACAGATGGCATTTCTTCTAGAAGCCCATCTTACAGTTCAAAACCACTAATCGATACATTCTAGAAATTAATTTTGGAATAAACATAATTCAAAATCAGCATAATATGTGAGTATATGTCCAATAATTGCAATGAATCTAACTTCAATTTAGTATACTTACAATGTAATTTTAAAAATATATATTGCACATCATATATTTCTTTCAATTACATTTTTAATGAGCTTCTAGTTTTTGAAACCTATATAAGTTATGCATTTAGGAATTTCTGAAATCAATGAAATGTGCCTTATTTTAACAGACTAAAACTGAATAATCTAATTTTTTATAGGAGTTAATTGGCCCAGTAATTTTATATAAGTTTTTATTACTTTAACATGCGTTCGTGCATTTTTTACTTTTGCCTTTCCAAGGAATATAAGAAGAAAATATTACTATTGACAAAATTTTTGTAAACAGTATAACTAAGATTTTGATGAATCTCCTCATTTATAGCTCTCCCCGAGTTTGAAAAATGAAATTTATTTCAAATTATGTTTTTTCATTCTTAACGTTTTCAAGGACGAGAAAGTTCAATACTTTACACTCTATGGGTAGGTTATATCGACGTGGGAAAATAAATAAATATATATGTTTGTCTGTAATCATAATAACTGAAAGATGAAATAAACACGATGTTCGAAAATCCGCCTTTACAATAAAATCTTAATTTCTCTTAAATTTTAGAAACAACTTGATTAGAGATTCATCATGTTCGTTCGTCTTTTCGTTCATGTACATGTAAATCCTATAACACTGTTGAATATGACAGATTATAAAGACAGGAATTTATTACTGTGATTAAAAGAAAAACTTAAATTCTGGAGTTGTCTAAAAGGTTAGACTATTCAGCAGTTTACTATTCGTACTTATGTGATCACGATAACTCATAAGCTCAACAAGCTACATGGGTGAATTTTGGCATATGGTCATTATGTAAAAAATATGGGTCTGTCTGTAATTCGGTATAGAATTCGACAGCGATTGTATTGTATGTTTGTTGTTTGTTTACATGAATATGAGAGCAATAGCTCTAGGACTAACAGTATTGTTACATATCCTATTGTAGCAAAGCTGAATTCAAGACACTCTGCACTAACAATGAAATTTTAAAAAAAGTTAACTCAGTAACAAGCATGATCACTGAAAATTGTTCCGTTTATTTACCTACATATTGATAGAAAAATATCAGATTACTCACAGGATGGACTTATTGACATATGTCTAAAATGCATACACGTGTGGAATGAGTTCCTGTTTCAGGTCGAGAGTTCAATATTTAGTCAATTTGTCTGCAAATTTTCTAGTTACACAATCACGATGGATTTCGGATTTAGCATAAATTTTCCTTGAAGTCATTAAAAAACAATGTATATATCAGGATTTTTATAATTATTACTTTTAATTCCGCTTCAAGATATGTGATGGTTTTAATAGTAAATAGTGTTTGGCTAGTCAATGGTGAATTCAGCGCCATTAAAACTGTTAAATCATTTTTATAAAAGTGAAACCTTTAATTGTAATTTTGTGAATCCTGAAAAAGCAGACATTAAATTTTTATTTTGTAAATATTTATGACCAGTGGGCTTCCTCTAATGAATGAATGTACTTATGTAATTTTAACAGTAATCCATTGTTGAACTATAGATTAAAAAGAACCTATTAATGCAGGATAGCGATCTTCGGCGATTACTCATTGGTATGTGCTTAATAGAAAACTGAACATGCATTTTAGCGGGGGGGGAGGGTTGTGTGTGTGTGTGTGTGTGTGTGTGTGTGTGTGTGTTTCCTTCAAACAATTGAAAACAAATTTTGACACAAAATTGTAATTTGCAGTCACAAAATTACTCTTCAAATTTCAAATATTAAAGCCATTAGGATTTGAATAATGGCGTTTGCATGCTTGTAAATTGTAGATAGATACATAGTCACAATTGAAGGATTTGGTTCCACATTAGATATGGATCTACACTTTAGAAATTAAACATATGTACCAAATCTTTTTCATCACTCTTTGTTTAGTATTTATCGAGATAACTTGTACTAGAACAACCTGACTTACAATGAATTAATTTCGTTCAAATTTGATAAAAAATTTAGAAGCTTAGACAAAAGTTCATTCTTAAAGTGTTTTTGAGTTATCTTGTTCACATACAGACAGATAGGTGTAATTGTAAAAATGTGTTTTTTTAATTCAGAGAAGTCTAAAACATGGAGGTTAGTCAAACTCTCGTGTTCAAAATCTTTTATGATTACAATATTTTCTCTTCTTATAAGAAAGAAAGTAAAAAAA
>JAPMOR010100287.1:308663-344069 GCA_026543865.1 Argiope aurantia | reverse complement strand
TTTATACAAACAATCTTATCTGCAGGCGATTCTAAATCATAGCACAGAGCTGAAAAAGGCATGGTTCTACGACCTTTTACACCCATTCTTAGGACACGGTTTGCTGACTAGGTGAGATAAAGGCAAACACATTTATTTTTTGTTTTACAGAAAAACAGATATAAAAGAGATAAAATTCTGATATGAATTGTAGATATATTTTATCTATTATCAGTATGTAAGTAAAGTTGAAATGAAATATCGGCATAAAATCTAATATTATGTGAGTCTGTTTTTTTCACGAATGAAGAAAAAAATTGACAGATCAAAACGAATAATTTTTAGTACTAAAGGGGACCATTTTTAGGACTTTTTTCAAAGATGCAATTAAAAAAATTAAATTCTATTTAGAAGAGAAGAAAATCAATATCCATAATGAGATTTAGAATTTCCCTTATTTATAAATAGCATGTTATTTATAAAAAAATATGTATGAATTTCATTTTTATTTATCAAAAATAATTCAATTTTACTTAATATGAATCATAGCATGTGTTAGATTCTGAGATAATTTACTTCAATAAATAAAACATCGTTTTAAATAATCGATCATCCAGAAATCAATAATTGTAAAATGCCAGAAAATTAATATAATTATAAAATTATATTTTTAAAATTAAAGCTCATTTAAATATGTTGTTTTCTGCTATAGAAATAAATGTTTTTATATCTGAAATGTATTATAAATTAATTACTCTAAAATTTTAGTCGTCAACTAAGTTTAATTACTCACTATGGATAGTTGTCTAACTTGTTGACCATTTCAGATTATCAATATCATAGACTATTTCTGACTTCTTTCAATAGTTTTTGTGCATTTTTATACTTAAATGATATCAATAATCACACTATAATTGCTTAGAAAATCAGTTTTAATTTTAAAAAATAGATCCTCCCTTTCTTTTATTATTTATGAAAAATGAATATAAAATTTTAAAAAAAACATTAGCATATCATAAAGTTTAATTCATTCTTTTTTTATTATTGTTTCTTGATTTGCTTACATATAGTGTACCTTTAAAATCACTAGATAAATTTTTCGTATCGTTCTCTAACCTAATATTCGTGTTCTGCACTCACTTATTTTAAGTCACTTCCATTTAAGATATTTATATTGTCATACCACTTTCTCAATCAATAGCAATATAATTAACAACAGGAAGTTAACATCTACAACACGAAGGTAAGAATCTTCGAATTCATGAATCTTCCCGCATATCTACAAAATGTGCTTAACCTGATATTCCTGTTCTGCACTTATATTTTTAAGCTACTTCCTTTTATGCTACTTATATTGTCATGCCACTTTCTCAATCAATAATGTTAGAATTTTTTGCTTAATGAACCTTCACGCATATCGACATGATTTTTATAATGTCCACATCATAATTTATTAACAAATAGCTTCCTCTAATCGTGCCAATCATTACTAAATTCCTTTGTACGTGTGATCATATTCTTTTGTAAAAATAACTTATTACTGTGTATTTGACTTACACTAAGACAATACTTTTTTTATAAAAATAACTTACTTCTATCACAATGTTAGATATTTTTAGACCAAGTCGAATAATTTTTTTTTAAATTTCTTATTTAAACAGTTACGATGAAAAATGGCGAAAGAAAAGGAAGATGCTGACTCCTGCTTTTCATTTCAACATTTTAAAAGATTTTCTTCACGTCTTCAACAAGCAATCGAAGATTTTAGTTGACATACTTAAAGGCTACACCAAAGATGAATTCACTGATATTGTACCAGTCATCACCAAATGCAGTTTGGACATCATATGTGGTAAGTAAGTTAAATCATAATGAATCTGTACCATTTTAACATAATTTCCTTCCTCCAAATTTCTGACTGCTGACCTAGGAGTTAGCATTTATTAGAAGGCAAATATGAGACAAATCACGTTCTGAATATCTTTGGAAGAAATTTAACATTTAAAAGTAAATATACATAGCAAGATCTAATAAATTTTGAGAATCTGCATTCATTTTCTAATACTCCCATAAATTCTATATTTGCATAAGGATTAATCAGATAGTAATGGAATGGCTTAAGTAATAGCTCTTATGGACATAAGTAATATAATACTGAAAAGTATGATATTAAAATCTTAATTGCTCACTTTTAGATGAAAGAATTTTCATATAAACCAAGCTTGTAAAAATAAATAAAACTATATAATTGTGTGAGCATTTTCAAATGAATCGATTTATTTATATTGCAAGAATTTTGAAAATTGATGGCTAAATAACGAAGATATAATTTAATGTCAAGATACACAAATTTTAAAAGAAAGTTACAGGAACATTTGATTTTTAAACCTGAAAATTTTTATAAAGTTTTATAAATATTATTCATATTCTTTCTTGTAGATTCTATTATTTTTAAAATAAATAAATAAAATTATTTAATCTAAGAAAGATGAGTAGAGTAATATAATACTTTCAGATATAAAATTTAAATATATTGTGTTTTGAATTATAATTTTAAATATAATGTCACTAAAAAGTAAAATTTTCAATTCATTTTTTACTCTAAACTGATAACTTTTACATACATTTTTTTTTAAAATTATTTAGTGTTATAAATAAAAAGTAATTTTACTACAAATTTTTACTTCTAATTATTAAAGCTATGAAATTTAGATCAATTATGAGTTTCTTAAGGCAAAACAATATTCGAATATTTTCAAAAATTATGTTTAATCGATAATATCTGGTTGAAAATTTGAGATAAAAACTATTGAGTTATTACATAATAAGTTACAATAATAAGGAAAAATTCCTAAGATGTAGAAACAGAAATTATATAGATTAGGTATCTCTTAAAATATACTTTTATTGTTATATTGAAAAGAAAATGTTTATAAAAACTCACAAGATGAAACATTTTATAATAGTATAAAACGCTATAAGCAATAGTATAATAAAATTAAATCCCAATAATAAGTATGCCAAACCCAATAAAAAATAAAATTTTTAAACATTCATTAAAAATGAATCGTATATTTTAATTTTACGAAAATAAAGAGTTCGTGTTTTTACATCCAATTTTTCAATGATCCAAATATTTTCCTGAATTTCTTAACAAACTAAAATGTATGCCCTGAATATACATAGGAGCAGATTAAGCGTTGTTGCCAAATGATATCGGCGTTACATAATTCCATATGTCATTTGATTGTATTAACAGTCGTATGGTCACGTGATTTACCAAAGACGCGAAAATTGTCCCAAAGTAAATATGGCTTCATTGATAGAAGGCCTGTTTTCTATTCAAACATTCTCTTTCAGAGTCGATTTTGGGTAAAGAAGTCCATTCCCAAACTCAACCAAGCAGTTCTTATGTGAAAGCTGTTGTATAGTAAGCAAACATGTTTTGTTTTTTTATAAAACTATACCAATAAAAGAATATATAAATCATAGTTTACTGATCTTATTCTTAGTATTTTCGGAAATATTCCAAGGCAATTTATTTTTCACCAAAAATTCTAAATTAATTATTTAAAATAATACATGAAAAAATAATTTCTGCAGATACGTGGCCGAAAAGAAGAAACTTTCAAAATTTTAACTTCGGTGTATTTCACCATGGGATTCATAATTTGTACTGAGAAAAAGCGATAAGAGATGCTCCAGTCAGCATTGCCGACGCAAGAGTAAAATAGACTTAAATTTGTCTCTTCAGTGATTTTATTATGAGATTGTGATAGGGATTTCTTTGCTACGTGTCGATTTAGGCAATGGAAATTTAGCTATCTTTAAAACAATGTTGTAAGCATTCTGCATTTTTATTACTTCACTCGGAACATGAAAAACTGAATAGCCATCAGTTTTCTAGAGTGCGTGATGTAAATAATTGAATAAAAAAATGGGAATTGGATCAGGAAATAAGAGAACAATTGCGAATGAATTTAGCATGGAGTAATTTAAAATAGAAATTAGGAAATTAATTAGGATTTAATTTAGATTTATTTTATTTATTTATTTATTTATTTAGGGCACATGAATCTTTCTAATGGATCAAGCGACATGAAATCATAGATCCATTAAAAATATAATTGTTTGGGAAATCTGTTTCGAATTGCAAGTTGTCATTCATAAAACTATAAATTCACTTTCTTATTCTTCATATAAACAATTCAAATAATAATCGCAATTTTTCTTCTTAGCTTCCAATGATAGGAAAAAAACACTCTACTTAATATTTGAGGAAACAATGAAAATGATTTGAATTTCTCAATAATAATGAAAAATATTATCACAAGTTATGCAAATGCAATATTTTTTTTTAGTTTTAAAAAATCGTGATACACCTAATTATTATCATTAGAAAAATTCAAAAATGTTAATAAAATATTAACAAAAACTAAATTATTTTTTTCAAAAATTTATAAAATTGAAGGAAACGGTTCGTGTAATTAAACAGGTATCATAATAGATACAATTTTTAAATTTTAAAATAATGCAAAAAAAATTTTATGCAATAATGTCCATGGAAGTTTTTGTAGAAAAAAGCTAAAATATATCTCATTTTTTAAGTAATTAGAATCTTTGATGTCAAATGTTATGAACAACTAAATAAATTATACGGCATCGTATACTATTATAATTTTTTGATATGAATTAATAAAAATGTTTGCATGTGCATGAAATGCTTTATGTTAATTATTATTCATATTCAGTTTGACAGATTCCTTCTTCGAAAGAATGCAAAGCCCTTGGTACTGGAATGATTTTCTGTTTAAGATTTCTCCTTTTGGTAGAAAATTTATGAAGAATGTTGACATTGTTCACAGTTTTACGAGACAAGTAAAAGTGTTGCTATTTATAATTAATTATTTGTGCTGAAACTTTTGAAAAATTTTTTAGAGGTTTTATTAAAAATAGCCTGGAAAATAATAAATAATACATCTGCTTTAATTATACCGCAGGCTTTAACTAATGAGAAACATCTATAGTTGATCAGTTTTGTTTTGTTTTGTTTTTTATTATTGTCAAAAAATATTTGTTAAGGAAATTTCAGGTTATCACATTAGATATATTGCAGCTGTCATCTGCACAATTTTTTTAAAGTGTTAGAACCGAAGCTCTGTTATAGTTGTTCTTTTTCTTTTCTTTTCAAAAGATATATTTTTGAAAAAAAATTATCGCAATAATTAAACTTTGTTTAAATTTTATTTATGTTCTTACATATGTACCACATGACAATAATTATGTTTTGGTTTAATTTAATTTAGTTACCTAAACGTCCCGTTTTAAAGCAGCATGTTGACTATTCTGAGAAGGATCTCGTAATTTTAAACTACGATCAGATGACGATGTCGATACCTGAACTTGCACCCCATTATCGTTAAGTTATGCTATGTTATAGCCTCATGGCTGAAATTATTAATGCACTTATTATTAATGTGGTGCCTGAGTGTAGTTCGTGCCTAGATCATGTGTAATTGGTGAAATTTTTTAATGATTATTTCATGCAAAAAATGGCAAATGCTTTAAATAACCCCTTTGCTATGTTGTTTGAATTTAATTCGTGCATAGAATAACAATATTATTCTATTAATAATCTAAATTTTAATTAATTGCCCATGTTACAATTCGGTACAACGTTAGTGGAATCCATAAACATCTCAAATGTTTTATGTAGTTAGTTAAAAAAAAATAATAAGGCGACATCCTTTTAAAATCATAGATGACATATAAGGGGTTAAAGAATAACCGGGATAATTTACTAAAGATCAAGGATACTGAAGACATCTGGCTTGAATATCTGAGACTCAGAACGGCCATTATTTTCAAAAAGTTATAATATTTAAACTAAATTCATTTCCTTATTGCCCATTTTTACATAGTTCTCTGAAATGTATGAAGTATAAATTAAACTTTCAAACCCTTTATATGATAAATTGTTGATATTTAAACTTAGAAACGTATGTGACATTTATGTTGACTGATATTGGCAGTTTTTATTGTTTGAAGAATTCACTATACTTAAAGCTTTTGAATGTTATTTCTGCTTTTCTATCTTGAAAGTTCACAATGATATATTAACAAATACAGAAATTATTGATAAAAAATATTAGTAATATTAAGTTATCATTTCATGATTTCGTCATTTTCATGGTTGTAATTCAGAAATCTAAATGCATCAATCTTTAAATATTCTTAATGGTCTATTTACATTTATTAATTGCTAGAATTATCATTGATATTTTGCAATCGTCATAATTTTTCATCTTAAATTTATGCATAACAGTTTATTTATAAATATCAACTGCTAGAATTATTTAAATAAATTTAAAGCACTTATATACTCATCTATGTACTTCACATGCATATACTCACCTCTATATGCTTTATATATTCACATCTATTGACTTATTCAAAACTTGTTTATCAGATTTCAGAAATTAATAAAGAAAGCATGCTAGTAACACTTACCAGAAGAAAATGTTTTTTGCATTTATTTAAACCCTACCCATCATATTGACAGTATTAATTTAGTCGTATCAACCAACTTCATTGAATTATTACTAATCATAAGAAAAAAGTGTTATTTATAATTATGCTAGCATAAAGAAAATAATTTATTTTAAACAGTTAGCTATGCTTTAAAAGTTTTAAAATAAATGTTGAACAAAATTCGCGAGAATTAATAAATTATTTTAATGAGGCTACGGGTTCTGTGAATGCGATTGTCCTTGCAAGTAGAAGGTGTTTGAAGATGTGAGCTGTAGATGACCATTTTTCTAAGCCCATTTATGATTGCATTTTCAACTTTACTTATGATAAAAAATATAGCTGATGAATATAATACCGTACTACAAATTAGGCCAATAGACGAACTCTCAGATTTGACACATATATAATTCGAAAATGAAAATGTGCAGATGCTAATGAGATTTTTTTTTAATTTAATCAGATTTCGGAATAAATTAAAATTAGATTTTTGATTTTTGTATATTGAGTAACCCTAATATACTTTCTGGCGTTTCTTCAAATTTGAAAATATTGTATCGTGTTTTTTCCTGATCTATTTTGAAAGCTTATTATATATCTATTCACAGGTAATATCTGAAAAAAAATCAGAACTAGAGAAGAGGAAAATGGAGACATTCACTGACGGTAACAACGAAGTGGAAGGGACGAAGCGCAAGAAACTGGCTCTGATGGATCTGCTTCTCGAAGAGCACTGCAAACATAATTCAATTTCCGAAGAAGAAATAAGGGAAGAAGTAGACACTTTCACCTTTGAAGTAACTATAAATTAAAATTCATAAAAGTTGAAAATGCTGTGTGAGTATTTTAATGCGAATAGGAATGAATGTTTAAATAATACTACAAATACAGAAATAGTAAAGTGTTGCCCTTTATGATCCACTATCACCTCACCATAAGAGAAATGTTTCAAAAAATACTTATTATTTTTCCAAATTCGGTAGGAGTATCTGAAATTCGCCGTCAGGATGCAGCCGGTAGATTGAAACAGGTTTTAGATATTTATTTCCTGCTTAAATGCCTCTTTTTGTTGTCAATAGATGGCAGCATGTCCCAACTAATCCTGTGCTTTTGTTACAGTAGGTTAATGCAAGCTCGAATGCTTAAAGTATGTGAAAGTATTCACTGATTTGGTCAAAAGATATCGGGAGTCGCATTATTCTGTTTCACTGAATTATACTAATATAATACAGAATCGGATCAATAAGCACAAAAATGATGTTGAATCTATTGTTCAAAGTGATAAAAACAGTTTTTTTTTGTTTGTTTGTTTTTGTTAACGAACTTTATTTTTGCATTAGATTTTTTTTCTCCATAATATACCATTTCTAACTTTAGAACTTTAAAATCTTTTACAAATACGTTTTTATGCACTATCTAATCTATTTATATAGGGTGGTTTTTTTTTTTTTTTTTTTTTTTGCACCAGAATTTATTTCTTTATTCTTCATAATAAAATAGATCTACCTGAACTATAAAGAAAGTGACCTTTTGAAAAATTTATTCGCATTTATTTTATTTTGCAATTATTTTGTTACTTTTTTTTTACAATTATGTTTTAAGTACATGCATCATCTCCTCCTTTATACTATTTTAATAATGCAAGATCGCTTAGTGCAAACCTTTACAGCGCTTTTGTGTTAAGATCGACTTTCTGTTTTGCTGTTTAACAAAAACGAAAGTTGTATTAAGACAACTTTATTTTCTGCTTAAAATAGAATGATTACACAAGAAATCATTATAACTGAGCATTAGTTGCGTGATAGATGCAAGCATGTTACCGAGTATAATCAATGATAATTATTTATAGTCGTGGGATGCTGTAATTCATGCTGCACTTTGTACTTCGAAATACATAAATTTTGTCTTCTGCTGTTAATTTTAAATAAATACTTAGATTTTAAGTTTAATTTCAACAAGTTTTCACAATTCGTGCAAAAAAAAATTGTCTGATAATTCCAGACTGTGGTTTTATTTTTTTAATGCCCTGCAATATTGAGGAGATATCCCATCAATATTGTTTGTAATTTTGTGCTAAAATCAATGAGCAAAGAAATTATAATCTAGCAATCAATAATTCTTAATAAATTTTAATTATAAATTGAGTTTTAAAAAAAGCTTTCTGAATTGTGTCTTTCAATCCTATACTCTCCCTTATAATATATACTCAATTACAGCAACTTTTCTTCACAAACCATATTATGGAAAGATACAGCGTATGAAGCGAAGCGGATAACTGGTATTGAAGTAGCACGCGTGTTAATTTTTTACTTCTACAAAGAGAGACATACCATATGCGTCACCTGAAGAGTGAAATCTGACACAAGTGCCAATCCTCACTATATAGTCATGGTTATAATTACGCGATTTGTCCTCGTGTCGCTTCAAAATGCAATATTAAGGTAACGAAATTTGTTCAGTAAAGGTTGAAAAAACTGCAGGAAATGGAAGACCTCCTTTAATACTTAATATTTTCATAAAAATCAGGAACTCCATAAGAGATCATTTAACTAATTCATGATGCTGCATTATAGCAATAATAATGTGATTGATATTAAAAAAACAAATATTAAGCAAAAATCAAACAAAGAATTAAAATTCGGAGAAAGAAACATGAGGTAAAACATATCAATCTATTTACCCCATTAGTGTCTTAAAATTTCATAAAAATGTTTTTAGGGTCATGATACAACCTCTTCGGGTATTAGTTGGTGCCTGTGGATGATAGGACTTCATCCATGGATCCAGGAAAAAATACATGAAGAGTTGGACTCCATTTTTGGAGATAACAACAGAGATTGTACCATGGAAGATCTTAAAGACATGAAGTACATGGAATGCGTCATCAAAGTATGAAATATCTTACAATTGTGCTTATCCCACCTGTGAAAATTCAGAATCTTTTTTCTTTTAATGAAATTTATGAAAAAAGTATTCAATTCTATATATTTTACAAAAGAATGGTTCAAATTAAAACTCACTATTATTAATTTTTAAAACTCTGTTTTACGCGTTCCTCTGGATCAATAAGAATAATTATTTGAATTAATAAGGATATTTTTAATGAAACATTATTAACTGTGTTAAATATTTCGTTCATAAATAAATTTTTTGACATAAATGTAAAACCTACTTGCTTAAGGATATATTAGTTTACTATTTTTAAATAAATAGAGCTGTAATAGCCTAATGGCAAACTCTAGAATATCTGGTCAGACGGTTGAAAACTAGAAGCTCGATTTCATCACAAAATCGCTATGCGCCAAATTCTAGTGAATGCTAAGGCTTATGGTGAGGTCTCACTCTTTTCCATTCTGTAACGCAGAATTTTGGAAATAGGCCTCCATCTAGGTGCTCTCTTCTGGTTTAATCTGCGAGATTCGATTAAAAATATTCCCTTATTACTTCAACACAAGACAAGAATTTTTATAACTTACATTATTGTAACCCATGTCCATTCAATCTCTTATCAAAATCTTCATCATTTTTATTGATAGCTCCAAATGAAATCAATCGACAACCTGTTAGTGTAGTTTATTAAAAAATAATTAATTAATATTTTAAAGCATTTGTTTTTCTGCGAACAAACTTAATGTGTTACAGAAACTAAATTGTGCCATTTTTTGCCAGATTTCTCCACTTAATTGGACGCAGTTTGGCTTTTAAAAATGTATTATTTGATTTATTGAATTTTAAAATAAGTGCATATAATAATCCGTGCAGATACAATTCAGCTGCAACCTGTTGCTCAGCTGACTCAATAATTTCATTAATGATTTTGGTAATACGCAGGAATGCAATTTTTCCTGAATTATCTTTTGTTAAACTTCTATAACTCTGTTTATATAAACTATCTACATAATATAATTTTGAAATTGTTATTTTATACTAAACTTTTCTCTATTCTGTATAAGAAAAATTTATATTGGTTTATTTTAAACAAATACATAATTTTTTTATTGTATATATCTATAGAAAACTATTTGAAATAACCTAAGTTCTCTTTAGTATATGAATAATATATCAATTTTTTTCGAAAGGAAGCTCTAAGATTATACCCACCTGTTCCGGCAATTGGACGCATGCTTAGAAATGATCTCCAAATAGGTATAATTTTATTTCATTAAAAGTAATTATTATCTTAATTCGTTACAAAAAATCTAGATAATCTGCTATAATTTTATTTCCAAAAACTTTTAAAATTCCTTTTACTTAAAACTAGGACAATATCCTTATACATTTCACAGTTTTTCGTTAATATGGCAGCAATCGCTGCAAGACTACAATTGTGCGACCAGTTACCATCATGCACTAAGTTTTAGCCAAATATTATACATAAGCAATAAAATATTAATAAGCTGTCGTTATATATATATAGTAAAAATAATAAAATAAGTAATAACGAAATAGATAATAATTAATAAATATTTAAATATTGGCTTCAGATTTTGGTGACAACGAAATAATAAAATTTAAATGTAGCCAAATGTAGTACCTTAATATTTGAATGAAACATTAAACTGGCGCGTTAATGTTGATACAGTATTAACAAGTCCTGAATTAATCATCGCTGTGCTAAAAAGCTGATGACAATTGCGCCACATACTTGCAAAAATGAAGTAACATAGCATGGAAATGAAACTTTAAGTAATTGGTGCAAATAAGCTAAATTAAAGAGAATTCATAAAATAAACAAATATTTGTGAAATGTTACTTGTGTATGCCTTTCTGCCTTGAAAGAATCATAAAAGTTTATTGATATCAGAAAACTTGAAAGTAATAGTTAAGGATTTATAATACTGATATAAGGAAATTAATTGAAGATTCAAGGTATGAATTTTGAAATCTAAGGTGCCAATACAAAATTACCGAAATCTTATCTCAATGTTATATATATAATATCATTTTAAATTTATTCCTTCTGTCTTAAAGAATTTATTTTATTTTTGGACATCTGTATTTTTTAATTAATTAATATTATAAATTAATTCAATAGTATTAACAGTTTAACCTTTCAACAATAAGATGTAAAAGGAAAGCTTCTATTTATGAAAAATTATTCGTTAGATTTTAAAATGTTTTAAATCTCCAAATTTTGGATTTTTTTTTCTCAAAATACAGTTATTTTCTGTTACATTAAAGCCAAGTATTTAATATTTTTATTTAATGCCTGCTCTAATATTAAGAAATGTTTGGGAAATTATTTTTCAAAATCAAATCAATCAAAAGGATTTAATATTTTATAAAAGAATAGTCCTAAATCTTAATCTCAATAATAATATTTTTAAATGCTTGAAACAGAACTATTCTACAATTAACATTAAGTATTTTCATATACTTTTGATATTAATCAATGTATATGAGGATTTACTAATTTCATTGCACTAATTGATTAACAAAATTAAATGAATGACAACAACATAATGATATTACATGAAGTTTTTTTTTTCAGGGGAATTTCTATTGCCCAGAGGATCTATGTGTCTTGTAATCGCTTATTTGTTACATCGAGATCCGGAATTTTTTCCTAACCCTGAAAAGTTCGATCCTGACAGGTTTTCTCCAGAGAACAGCGCCGGAAGACATCCTTTTGCTTACGTTCCTTTCTCGGCTGGCCCAAGGAATTGCATTGGTGAGTGATGTTGTGGTGCCACAGATTTAGAAACAGGAAAACACTTTGAATAGTAAGAAAGATATTATTAATATTTATTTGATTGTTCGGAAGGCATCCGCTGATGTTGGGAATAAATTCCAAAGACATTTTTGCACTGAAAACCAAGTATATTCAATATTTTAAAACACCTTTCTTATCATTAATTTATTCTCATAGAAGTTCCTTAAATTACCTCTAAAAATCGCCAAAAGCGCTGTTTGCAGTCTTTCAGAGGATTTAATTTTATTTCCTTCGTGGAATTTTTTAATGAAGGGAACAAATGGTAATTCAAAAGAACCAAGTCGGACAATACGAAGTGCGAATAAGTCATCCTAACAGAGATTTGCCAAATTCCACCAGATTAGCAAAAAAACATATAATCTTGATAAAATATCAATCCAATACGATTCTCTAAATCTGGGGCCTTCTTGTTAATGTCGAATTTGAATTGCTTATTTGGTTCCTATATTTTGTCTGAATTATTAGCAACCATCGCTCTTATTAGACAACGGCCTTCCAATTCCTTTTGTGGCAGGATATAACTTTTTAGGAATACATATTGGCCTTCCAGGTGATTAATGGAGGTTCATTCAAATAATTCCATAACTTTTTCATTCCACTTTACTGTACTCCACGCATTTTTCATCGCCTGTCATAAACTGTTTCAGAGGTAAATAACTTCGTTGTACAAGAGTAATAAATTGAATTTGAGTGTGGGGTCTAGTTGAAAAAAATTTTGGAAGATACAAACATTAAGAAGACTACTAATAATATTTATAATCAACTATAATTCGATGTGTGGCGTTTTTTGCTTCGAATTTATTTTAATTTTAAAAATATTTATCAAATTTAGGTAGTGCATGCAAAATCGGCGAAATAAAAGCCACCTGTTTGATGACCTATTTTCAAAATGAACTTTGAAATGAAATTCATCTAGAAATGCTTTAAAAGATGAAATATGTCTAGCTTTTATAAACAAAGCATAAATTAGCCAAATCTATGCTAAGGTACTGTGAAACAAAATTACGGATGATTTCTTTCTAAAGTGACCTATACCATCAGAGTAACATACAACTGATTTTTAGATGCCTTATATATATTTATTTGTTGTAAGATTTATCCTATGGTAATTAACATTTTTAATTTTTACTTCTAATTTTCTCTACTTTTAGGCCAAAGATTTGCCTTGATGGAAGAGAAAACAGTGCTTTCTTCGATTTTAAGAAAATTCAAAGTCCGTTCTTTGGACCCAAGAGACAAAGTTCAGTTGTTGGACGAAATCGTCTTGAGACCTTACAAAGGCCTGAGGATCCAAATTCGAGAAAGAAGTCAACCCTTCGACTTTCATTCCGTCTACTACTTTCCATGACTTTCCATATTTGGTTATTTCATCTTTAATACAGAGTTAAGGAAAGAGAATTTAGTCGCCATACATTATTCGGACATTATCAGAAGAGGAAAATCTCATGTCTAAAATGAATAGCGGGCATTTTCTTCTGTACATTTAACCATCGAATAAAGTTATTAATGTGATCATCGAAGTTTTTTTTGGTATACCTCATTTCATCTAATGGACTTGGCACCTTTTAAATGAAGATGCACATTTTTAAGTAGTAATTTCAAAATCTTTCAGTATACATTATTTATGATTAATAAAATAACTTGTTTTTTTGGATGAAATATATTCATTTTTTCAGAATAGAAATATCTGAAAATTAATTTGGAGTTATATATGTTTTAAAAAGGATATGTTTTAAAAAAAAATTGTAAGAAGTAACTGAGTGCGACAAGAAGCATGTACATCTTATTATTTATTTTTAA
The DNA here is from genome assembly GCA_026543865.1 of Argiope aurantia. Classification (NCBI taxonomy): domain Eukaryota; kingdom Metazoa; phylum Arthropoda; class Arachnida; order Araneae; family Araneidae; genus Argiope; species Argiope aurantia. The sequence continues at coordinate 330,049 of JAPMOR010100287.1, read as the reverse complement.
TTAATATTTCATTAAAAAGTACAGTGATATTTAATTTTTGTGTGTAATGCACGAATAGCTTGGAATAAAATATCGTAGTTTATTTTACAAAAAGTACTAAATATTGAGTAGTTTCATGATTAAAGAACTTTGTACTTTCAACTAAGATTATTAACTTGTTACATCAAGTTGTTCCCAATTATTTAAAAGTTATAAAATATTTCAGTATTGCCAATTCAGACAAATATTAATTGAGGGTAGAAAAGTTAAGTTCACAGAGAGCACATGCTTTAAAAAAGTCATAGCAAGACGCTCTCTATTGTTAAAAAGAAAAATAAATATCAATTTTAAGAACTCTTTAATTCTTTTACGAACAGAATTTTTTTTTCCTCGGTGGATTGTGTGTGTGTGTGTGTGTGTGTGTGTGTGTGTGTGTGTGTGTGTGTGTGTTTTGAAATGTTAATTTAAAAGATAAATCCACACGAAGCAATCGAGAGTTGGAGCATTTAATGAAAAATTAAATAAAAGTTCTCCATCTTAGTTTCGATATAGTCTATATAATAAGAAAATAATTATGTCTGAAACTTTTAATATTTTACTTACAAAGAACATGTGATAATTTCTAATTAATCTGCACTCTAAAAATAATTTTATAATCACTCGAACTCAAACAAACAGGGAGCATTGTTTGTGCTTGTGTGTACGCCTGAGTGCGTGCGCTTTAATATTTTGATGAGTGAAAATATTTACTTCTAAGAGATTTTCCTTTATCTTATTTTATTATTTATAAAAATTTTAATTAAGCAACATTTTGGCGTTTTACCCACAATAACTTCCAATAGTATAGAGCTGCAAGAAGGATTTTTTACATCACCTTAAAGTTCAAAAAATAATACCTATTATTTAACAGTATAATTTTTTCAATTTTTAATCTTTTTTCTAAAAATATTTTAAGCATATTTTTCAAAAATATATTTCATGTAAAATAACTTGCAAAATCACATTACGCGTATGTGAGAAGAAAAAAAAACAAGCTTTTATTAAAGTGTAATCATCATGCTGACAAAAAAGTTTAACTTAACTCTCACTGAAAACAAAACATAGAAAAGTATAATTTTTAACACATGTCTGAAGGAAATGAAATGAATATGAAACATGATATTTTTTGAAAAATAAATGTAAAAAAAATTTCTGTGACTTTTTAAAATATTGATTTAGTAATTCTACAATATTTAAGACAGACATGATTTTATATAAATATGCAGTATATGCATTCTAACTGTGACTCAATAGTTCACTTCTAAGTCTTAGTAAATATAGCAAGACAAATGGTTTAAATGAAGTAAAGAGTTATTTTTTTATGTAGTTTCAGTCAGTAAATGCTCTCATGCATTAGAAGCTTTATATTCATATACAGACCTTTGCTCCTATGAAACTATATTTCCTACATTCTTCTTTAATATAGTAGACTGAGTTTTATTTAAATTCAGAAAAATATTTATATTCAGTATAATCCTATGCGATTAATTATTAGTTGAAGTTCATTCTCTTCTATTTCAAATTAAAACTCAAGTTTTAGAAGCGATGACTGACAATTAAACAAATACACACTACAGTGAATAGAGCGATGTAAGTTTTCTAAAACAGTCTGAATTATATATCAAAATTTGAAAAAAAAATTGTTTTTCTGAGGAAGCTATTTACATACATATTTAATTGAAAATTCTAGTTACCATTTGTCCGACAAACTGATTGGTCGCTAGTCGGTTAATCACAATATTTAACTCAATGTTACTAATATAAACATTAATATACTGTAGTTTTCCCCAGGAAGATGTGTTTGTTGGTGTATCTTCCTCGAAATGGCCATTAGAAAGCACTAAATTCGTCTAAAAAACATTTCAAAGCTTCACAATACGGTCAGTTTTAGTTTCAGAAATATGAATTTTTTTTAAATGTTAGCATGATTAAAATATTTTTCTAAGTATTGTTGATAGGGTTAAGAGACTTGTACAAAGTTTGAAATCTTAAGTTTTCATAAATACATTTAATTATTTAAATGACATAAGATATAATTCTTTACTTAATTAAAGCATTTCTCCAACAGGAGATATATAGCCATTTTCAAGGCTTTTGAAGTAAGTAATCGACGTACGTTTATACAGAACACTATGTATATTCCAAAAGTTTCTTGAAAATATTCGGTGTATAACAATTTTATTGTAATAATATGTATATAAAAAGTAATGCTTGAAATTCAGTTTAAAATACAAATTTGAGGCATTATGTAAATTTTGTCTTGAAAAAAAATTCTGAATTAAGTCATCACGGACATCGCAAAAAATTCCTAAGCTTCACTAAAAATTAAAATTTTTTTATGAATAATATCACAGTTTCAGTTTTCTTAGAGCTTTTCTACGAACTACTATAAAATTTTGATATCCATATTAGCTATTAAAGGACTTAATTCTTAATATTTCAAATCTGTAAAATTTATTAACGTTTAATAGAATCTTTTTCATAATGTGCTAATAAAAGCGGTTTCTGAAACTTTTGGCTTCTATTATTTTTCCTTTGTTTATACGAAAAAAGGAAAATATAATCTAAATTATCTACATTGTAAATTCATATAATCCAAAGAAATACAGATAAACCATTTAAAAACGCTGAAAAGAAATTTTTTTATCTGTAAAAGCAATCGATCCCCAGAGTCATGTACTGTCTCTACTATATCAGTCTGGGAAAAGTCGAGAATCAAAACCTCTCCATGGGAAGAAAAATATAAAGAAAGGTAACATATAAATCAATATTTCATTGAATCTCTGATGTAGATAAATATAAAGTAAGATTGTCACTACATTTTGTTTTTACAAAGCAATATTTTAGAGAGAGAAAAAGTAATGCAATATTTTTTTTAATTATTTTTTATTATTTTGTTATATTGTGTTGATTTATTTCTACTGTTATTTTGTTGTGAAAATAACAAATTATGTTTTGAAATTTCCTATGTTATTTTTCTTTATTACTCACGATTTACTGGATGCGACTTTTTTCTTTTTTCTTCTTAGAAGTATGCAAAAAAATAATATATAATCGTTAAAAACTTCGACCTCAAATATTGGATGAATTTTCATGGTTTATATCAACTTGAATCCGAAAAAAATCATTCTTGTAAAAAGTTTCTCTATCTGTTGTAGAGCGTGGTAGTTTAAAAGTTCATAGCTCTGGACATGAAATTTGATCTGTAGTCTTTACTCCAAATTTTTAAATTTTTGTTTCAAATTTTGAATGAAACACATTTTGGGAAAATTGCTTAAGACATACATCATACATTTACGGGAAAATCTATACTCTTGTAAACACGATAAACTAGAGGAAGTGATTTCCACGAAACCTTCTACCTATTCTCCAATAAAGGTAGTCTCTTCTGGCTGCTGCAAAGAATTGTGAGTCTTGACTAAGGCCACAAATATCATATATGATATTGGCAAGTATTAATTAGGACATATAGATTTTAGTCGTAAATGTACCATTTTTACTGAATATATTGTAAGAATATAGATATTTTGAATACTTTTTCTGACCAATTGAAGCTAAAAGTGGACCCGGATAAACAGTAGTACTCACAAGATAATATACTGAATTTAATTGATTTAAGTCATTGCTTTTATGAGTTATTGTGTTTACATGAACGCGAAAGTAAGGATCAGTAGACGGCCAATTCTTTGACAAATACGTTTCGAAATTTGAAAGATATCTACATTTAGAGGCTAAATTTGTATACCAAATTTTATATATCAAGCTCATTAAGTTTTATAGCTATCAAGTTAACTTTTACTCCCACATCCAGATAGACTTCCTCTGAGTGGATTTCGTTTAAAATTTGACAAAAATCTGAAATTCCGGTGTTAGGTCCATGTATTAAATTTCATCCCTTCCAGCTAAAAAAAGGATTTTTTTTAATTATTATTTTGTTTATCGATAATAAAGACATAATACCAAAAATATGTTTTTCTATTTTAAGGGAGGTTTAAAAAAGTAGTTAATTAGGAGGTAAAAAAGGAGTCTATAATTCGAAGGTTTTGACGATTATACAATACTTTCTCTATACTTTGTATACGAAGAATAAAAATGCTGTATGCGATGTTTAAATAGTGTAAGGTAAAAAAAAAATCAATCTTTTTCACGTTACTCTACCACAGAAAGCTGCAAAATCATGACAAATATTACGGAAGATGTGGGGTAAATCGATTGATGTTCTCTGCTCATCTATGGCATTTAAAAGTCGTAAAAAATGAGGAAAATCATCTGTTTCTTCTTTTCTTTTTATATTTTCAGTTGCTAATTATTCTCCAGTCAACTATCTGCATTCTTAAGAGAAATAAAATTTATTTTATTAAAAATGGCCTGTAATTTTCGTTTGCCCGTTACCTGCAAAGTAATTTTTTTGTTCTTGCTCATCAATACAATCTTCATGCATCATCTTGTCGATGAAATGTAATAGTTCAATATATATACAATACACTACCATGCATCCGTACTAATGTGGCGGAAGGGCAACCGGATAATAAAAAAAAAGGATATGCCGGAGTTTTATGAACTCATTTCTTAGCCCACCAGTACCAGAAGTTTTAATACTAAACGTATTATGTACTATGTATTTTCTCACTTCTTATTGAGTAATAAGTTCTCCATTTATTTCAAGCTATGTAGAATGTGAAGGCGGCCGCAGCCTGATGAATCATAAAAACTGCTGCCGGTAACATGTCTATAAAAAATAAGACTCTGTACTCGTAGTTTATATACTGCATTGCATGTTTCAAGAATTTATTAGAGAAAAAGTAAGTTAAAGGATATAAACTGTTCATCTTTTAACATAAATTCTCTAATGGCTACCTAAAATGCAAGAAATATAAATAAAACGGTAAAGTAATTTGTAAGCCTAGTTCTTAAGAAAATTGACTAAAATTAATTTTATTTTTCACAGATATATCATTATATAGATATGAAAATGTAACCCTAAAATAAGAGTCAAAACTTACAATTTTTAGTTTTGAAAAAGTATTTAATAGACGATTGCTTCTGCAACGCCTAGCATTCCTCATTAAATTACAATAAAAGGAAACTAAGCCGGATAGTCACGAACCAGATACTCGGCAGTGTACTGCATATTGTATTAGGTCTAAATAAGGTTACCAATTTCGTTTACTTCCTTTTTTGATGAATACATAATTGTAAAGCACGCTCCATAAGTTAGAATACCATTTGTCCAACAAAAAATAATAAAGAACAGAAATGCAAATAGTTACAAGTCTTAAGAGGCCTATGTCTAGTTAATAGTTACAAGTCTATGAAATCGCAATTAAACTTCCAAAATAATCCCAACAAAAATACTTAATGTATCTTAAAAGTTTGGCATGAAGATTTAATCTTTCTTCTCATTTGATGATATGTTGAAATTTCTTTGATGGGAGCTCGGGTATTTTGGGTAGTATTTTCGATTTTGGAATCAGCTGTACAAATTTTTCGCGTTACTTTTGATTAATTCTACAAGTTGGATTTTGAAACGCGAGGCTCAAATACGGAGTTAATCAGCCGCTCCTTAAATGAAATTACAGTGTTAGGAATGTGATTTCTAAATGAAGAAGAAAAATCGGTGAATCAGTGCTTAGATTTATCTTTGAGCTTTAGAAAATTATATATTAGTATTTAAAATCTGTCTAATGCCCAATTGTTTGAAGTATTTTTTTTTGTTCATGATCATTATCAATGTCACATTTTTAGCATGGCGGAAAATAGATTTTATTCTTTCATAAGTTCAACAATTTTACATAATTTTTAAACAAGTAACGATTTGTATCAATGGTTTTCAACATGAGCTTTCAACTCTATGAATTATATTCTGATATTAATATTCGACAATTATACCATGAACAATTTTAGAACATTTTTTTTCTTTGATTTGGGCTACATCTAAGAATTGTTTTGCCTATAATTACTCACCTGAAATATCATAATTTATCAAGAACAGATAGACAAAATACGTTTGAATACGTTGAAATTTTAATAGGTTTTATCTATTTTAAGACTACTGAAACGTTGATGATATGTTTTAACCATGCTGAGTGCTTTTGGTCAACTTAAAGAATAAGCTATACAATATAAAATTATCTCATAAATCAGATTTTCAAGTATCATCAGATTATCAGTTATTGATTATGTATTACATTTTTTTCTTTAATACAGATTAAAGTATACCATTTAATTTTTATTATTCAATATTTACATACTATTCTATATCACAGAAATTATTCTATCTTTTTTTTTAGTAGAAAAATTTGAGATTTAAGTAATTTTTAATTAGGAAACAAGGGATTCTTCTGGTGGGCGATAATAAACAGAATGAAAATCAAAACTCTGGTCCCTTCTTCGAACTTGAATGCGCAGCCCATTCGAAGGTCTTAGAACCATTTCAGTCAAAGTATGAACTTTATCTCGGGGATCTAGAGAGCGCAATTTATATCTCCTCAAAATTGATGACAATAAAATCTTAATTTCCAGTATAGCAAATCTCTGACCTGTAAGAAAAAAAATGGTTTGTAAAACATAAATCATGGTCAAGAATTACAGATTTGCCATAAAATAACTTTCCCTGCTTGATGGCATCTACAGTAAAAACGAATAAACGAAATGAAACTACATTTCATATGCAGACTGTGAAAGGCATGGGAAGATGAATTCCAAAGAAGAAAAAATTAGCGCCAAAAGTTTCTGCTAGGTGATATATTAGCTCTGCTATAACTTACGAACGAGGAAATTTGCATATCGAGATGGATTATGTAAAATTCCAAGTGCATGTATGATAAGCAGCGCCATGCATACCTTGTATAAAATGAGAAGAACAAACTACCTGCTAGCAGTTCGTTTTTGATCATAAATGTGTTCTTGACTGTTGTTCGTGATTGACTGTTGATGTATACTTAAAATAGACCCTACCTTACCTCAATGTGGTTTACTGGTAAAACTGTTTTACATCAGACAGTGTAATTGCCGTGGCTGCTTTTAAGCAAACCTGCGTCTCTTGAAACAAAACATAAGACGAGCTGTTATGGCTTATAAACATCGAAACTCACAGTTTACACCCAGCAGTGGAAAACGTCATACACTATATGCAATATGTTGTGCACAGGGAATGTCAGAATATTGAAAATATTGCACGACGTCCTGGGGACCTTAATATTGATCAATAAAAGATTATTTTCTACGAGTTTCATGAATTCATTCATAGCTGTACTCCCACAACACATGTATGTCCCCTGTCGGCAACTTCTAGTACCGATTTTTTTTTTCGGAATTCATCTTCCCATACTTTCCAAAGTCTGTGCATGAAACGTGGTTTCATTTCTTTCATTCGTTTTAGCTGCAGATGCCACCAAACAGGAAAAGTTATTTTATGGCCACCCGATATATCTTTTTAGATAACTATTTTTACAGTTCATATACAGTTTGGTCAAGAATTTTATCTATAAACTCCTAGGAGTGATAATAAGTAGTGATTTTTGCAGTAGAATCTTAATTCTATGTTCATTTATCGGCCATGTAGCTAAAATAGAGGAATTGTTGCTGGTTCTGGCATCCAAGAAAATAAAAGAAGACTAATAAAATAATCTACTGGGTCTCTTATATTTACTGGACAAAGTAATAATTTAGTAAGTAATCTAAGGGAACCATTTGACAATTAACATCGGCGGAAGAATGTATATCTCACCCACTCTTAGAGATATAGTACCAATATAATCTTTTCATATCAACAACCTTTCTACTAAATCCAGTCCTAGATACATCCAAGATATTCCACTAAATATTTATAAAGGGTGTCCCAAAATTAAGGAAAAATTTTAATTTGTCATCATGGGTGCAGTAAAGTGTTGGCAACCCTATTAAAAAAGAATTTGGCAGCTGATAACTTAGGTTTAGTAAAAATGGAGCATAGCGGATAAAACGTGTTTTCATTGTTGAACAATATTTCAGGAATAATGAAATTCTGTCAACAACAGTTCAAAAATTTGGGAATTAACCCCCTAGATCGCGTTATTTAACACCATTGGATTTCTTTTTATAGGGTTATTTGAATTCAAATGTCTAGACCAACAAGCCCACAAGCACACGTGCATTGATAATGGAAAGAAGAAATTTAACGCTTCATCAACGAAATTCAGCCACATTTACGCAAAATGGTCATGGAAATTTCAACAAAAGAGTACGTATCAAGTAGCAAAGTCGTGGAGGCTATTTCCTCTGTGTGCTATTCCATACGTAACCCTATGCTGTGAACTTTACGACTCAATAAAAATATAACAAGTTAAAGAAAAAAAACTGTGTTTTATTTAATTAAAATCTTGCGTTAATACGTTGTTCTATCATGTAACGTTCCATTTTTACTAACTCTGAACTATGAGCTGTCAAATGGTTTTTATAATAAGGTTGTCCCCATGAGTGCAGTTTACTCACAAATGGTGGCAGATTCAAATCTTACGTTACTTTTGGGACACTATCCTAAGTTCAATAGCAGAAGTTGTTTTTCTTGACTTGTTCGATCATCTTTAGAATTTTTTTGGAAAAGTATCGCACCACCCTGTATATTGCAAGAATAAGATAATGCACTTCATGCTTTTAGGCAACAACTCTTAAACTTTGAAAAAAATCACATGGGTGTTCATTCTTATGCATCTAGGAGAAATAATTAGATAAAATGTAAGAAAAGCTTAAATAATTATTTAATGAATTGTTAAAAATTAGAATGCATGCATTCTGTAAATACAAAAGCTAAATAATAATAATAAAATAAATAAATAAATATAAACAAGTAACTCAAATGTAATTCTGTTTTTTTTATGATTATTGCGACGATGATAAAATTCAACATAAATCTCTAAATATGACTAGTATCGTGTCGAGCCGTAATGATGTGATTACCTCCTGCTTTTGATTTATATGATTTATATTATAAACTGGATAATTAATAATGTTTTATTAATAAATTTCTCATAGTCATTTAAATATTTTCATATAAATTGTTTCTCATTATTTAGCCTTTTTTTTTCTTTTTACTCTAGCGCAATTTCTCTGGCATTTACCATTTTCCATTAATTCCCATGCAATTTTCGACAAATATAGTTTCATCTTGATAATAACCCATTTTTGGGAACCATTACATCATCGAATATTCTAAATTAATGTCTCATAAAATCCATAGATTTTATGAGATATAGTTAGGTATCTATAAAACTAATCTAACTTATGATGTAAAAATGCAAAATTAAAAAAAAAATGAGTTATTTAGGTATCTCTTCACTAAATTCTTTTCTATTTTAATAATGTATGCTGATAAATATTCTGCAGTTTTTATCCTTTCAAATTTTTAAATGCTTTTCTATACTTATAATAAAGCTCAATGTGTGTGTATGTATTGGCGCTCTACAGGCCAGACCATTCAACCTACAGCTACCAAATTTGGCACGTGTATACCTTGGAGGTCGGGAATGTGCACCTGGGGGTTATTTTTTTGAATTTTCAATTAGAATTTTATTTATTTAAAAATTAAGCGAAATTTTGGCTTGTTTCTACTATAACTTCCGAAAATATTACCGCACAAAAAAGATTTTTACATCAATTAAAGATCAAAAATTTATATTTTAAATGATATAAATGTTTTAACCTTAAAATTAAATTTCTATTTTTAATGAATTTTTAAATAAATATTTTAACTATATTTTTCACCAATTTTTTTCGTACAAAATAAAAAAAAAATTTAATAAGCACGTTTCGAATTCATTTTCAAAGTGTTGCCATCACATTGATTAAAGCTCCGATTAAAAATAAATTAAATCTTTTGGAAATGAAATCTGCAAAAATATAATTTTCGGCACGTGTCTGTTGGAAATGAAACAAATAAGAAATATTATTTTTTCTAAAAAATAAATTCAAAAAAAATTATTTTATGATCTTTTACACTCTCTATATTATTAATCCAATAAATCAGTTTTATTTTAAGGCAATTTTTGTTTAATATGAACAGGATATCCATTCAAATCAGGGTCACACAGCTAATTTGTAAACCTTTAGTAAGACACAGATCTGCTAAAATGGTCTAATTGGAAAATGATTATATTTTATGTAATTTGATTCAATAAATGCTCTAATAAATAACGAATTTTTGATTTTACATAAAGCCTCTGCTGTGGAAATCACGATTAACAAAATATTCTTGAAACACTAATATTTTAAATAAAAAGAGTTAATTTCCAATCAACTAAATCAATCACTTAAACTGACTGATTTATGAAAATTTGAATATCACTATTCAATAAAAATGGATAATTTTAGATTTTCCATCGATCGTTTCAAAGAAAATACGCCAATCAGCGCGCAGGTTTCTCAAGATTAATTGGCATAAGGTTATGAAAATGTTGAGTTTTTCTAAATTTTTAACATTCAAAACTTCATAAATAAGTCTTAGCTGATCGTGGAAAATAGAAACATTCATTCATTTATTTAAAATTTGGTGTGTCCAGAATATTTCTCAGAATATGATACCTTACTGTATTAAATTTAGACTTCATAATTTTTGAAATATATTTATAGGACGGAACAAAATATTATTATTGATTTCATTTCAATCCTTTTGAAAGCAAAACTAAAAACTGAATTTTATGTTGAATCTGAGAAATTTTGTTGAATTATTGTTTGAGATATTACATAAATTATGAAAAATATTTTGCAGTTCACATAAGACTTAAATACCGAGCGATTTCGTTTGCAATACTCATATTCAATAATAATAATAAATAAATAACAATAAAGATGATAAATAAAATAAAATGCTTGGTTTTATTAAAAAATATCTTTATATTAATTGCAATTTCATCATTTCCACTTTAAATTAAAGTTGAAGTTTTGCCGGAAATGACAACAAATTAGCAAAATATATATAGTAAATTGAACGAAACGATCTAAACAGTATAAGTTTGGTATGACTATCAAAATTTGAAGATTAAAAATGTTTTGTTTGAGAATCTATTAAGAGACCAGTTACTTAAAATATTTAATTGAAAATTGTAGTGAGCGGTGATACTGGCGAACCGGCTGGTCGCCAAAGGTGGCTAGTTTCTAATATATTAAACCCATTGCATATGTTATTAGCCTTTCATTTCCAGTTCTAAACGAAAGATGAAAGTTCATAGAATCTAAATGCTCTCCAAGAGCCCTTCATTCAATAGTAGAAAATAATTAAAATTAAAAAAAAAACCCTGCTATTTAATTCACCAATAACAGTGCTTGTAGAGTTAATAGTGTGGCTTAACATTTTTTCCCCTTATAATATGAAATCATCTTCCCTGATACTCTTTATCTATATAATTAGAGTTTCCAATAAATTATTTAATAAACAAATGGAGCATATTTTTGCCATTATGACTTTTATATTTTGGCAGCTCAGTATTTAGTGGCCATAGGTCCTTCATCTTGTGAATGCAAGTTTTTAAAATGTCGGAAATCTTATCTATAGACCCCGGAATTTGATTTTACCTGATGTTCACCGTCTAGAGATGTGCCTTCTCAGATGAAGCTCCTATATGCACACATTATAACTGCTACTTTTCTCTCCATTTTCTGTCTTAATGCTCGTTCTTAATTCCACAAAGGTTGCAACACTTTCAAACAACTCTTGTTGATGTATTGATTGACACTAACTGGCAAAATCTCACATGATCAAATGTTTTCATTTTTAAAGACCATTGGATTTTATTTTTCAATATAGCCACAGCTTTGCACTTTTACCTTGGTTTTTACGCTCAGTAAGCTTTTAATACTTGCTCGTTTCTTCATCTTTTATTCACTTCAAAATATTGGATTTTAAGCAAATATAATTTTCTAGTTTTGCGCAGTCTTGCTCCAATAATTCATAAACAAATCATTGTTGGCTCATGGCTAAAGAATATAATGGCCTGCAAATCAATCACCAAACATCAAACAAAAATGATCGGAGAATGATGTAAGAAAATGTTTACAAGATATTCTAAAATCAGATATCTGATATAGCTGAAATCCTCAGTTTAAAAAATGTTTGTTTAAATAAGTTTAAACCAGTTATTTAAAAAATATTTTGATATCAGTATTTTGATTTTTTTTAATTTATTCTATGTTAAGTCTTAACAAAACTTTTAGTAATTGCCTCAAAAAAAAGTTCTAGCAATATCCTAAGATAAATTCGAATTTTCATTCAATGAATGAAAATGACAGATGATAGTAAATAACATAATAAATAATATTATTTAAACAAACAAAATTATTAGCTGTGGTTTTTTAGGTATATGCAAAAATTATCTACATATTTTGTGCTATTCAATGAAAGGGATTAACTTCTTCACAAAACATGATTAAATCTGTTACTATTCAAATCGAACTAAATTTTAAATTAAACATAAACACCCCTTAAGTAAATTTTAATTGATTTTAAATTCAGATCTACAGAGTGCGGCAGAAAAACCCAGACAAACGAATTTTAATATAACTTGATTAAAAATAAATAAATGAACAAAAGATGACAAATAATAATAAGAATAGATATTTACTGATAAAAAAAATTTAATTGGTTTCAAAGTGGCCGGCTTTTGCAGTGATGTAAATGTGCAAATGCTTATTGAAATTTTCAGCAATGGGCCGCAAGTCTTCTTACTTTAATATACCCCATTCCCGCAGAAGCCATTGCTTTAGAGAGTCCAAACTTTTATGTCGTTCATTGCAAGTCCTAGACTCCAAAATGGATCATACACTTTATTCATAGGATTGAAATTCGGTGAGTATTTTGTCTATTCTCCATATGATATCAAGTTCAGAAAATGTTGCTTCCACCACTCTTCTATCTTTTCAGCCTTCTGAGTTTATGCAGATTCTTGTTGAAACTCCCACTTTACATTGCCGAAGTACGTTTTGGCCCACGGAAATAAAACAGCTTCTAGAATGTCCAACTGGTACGTTTTTTTAATTATTTTAGATCCCTCATCCACAAAAACCAGAGATATTTTGCAGCTTTCGCAAATTCGACCTCAGACCATAACCGATTTAATTCTTGCGATGTTCAACAATAGCTGAAGTGATCGGTGCATCTACAGACCAGATCCTATAGTTCTAAAAGTTTCGAACTTTTAAACGGTAAAGAGCTTCTCATTAATATAAAGGAATCTCTTTCAATACTGACATGCGGCCTGAATCAAAAGTTTTTGGCGTCTTTGATACCGCACGACTTTGTTTTCTTCAGTAAGAAGCTGCACTTTCTGGGCCTTGTAAGGCTTCAGTACAAGCTCTGTTTTTGCCATTCGTCGCACTAATCGGTCACTTATTTCCACTTTACGAGCAATCTTTCTCATGGAAACCGTGGAATTTCATTGAACTAGCTTTATAATGGCCTTACGGCTACTGAAAGTGTCCACTATACGTTTCCGTTCATTTCCTGGACTTTGATCATCATTGCCAAACTCTTCAAAACGATAGATTGCATCAGACACTGTTTACAGAGGCACATTAAGCAAACGAACGACTTCAAACTGTTCCCAACTTTAAAATTGCATATCTTTTCCTGACATTGTGGAAAGACCAAAAATCAGTACATAAACTAAAAGATACATTATAAAATATGTTATAATTGAAGTGGTAAACAAAAAGAAATGAGCAAAAATTAAAAAGAAATTAATTAACTTCTATTCTATGATGTAATAACTTTGTCCGAGTTTTTTTGCCGCATCCTGTATTTAGTTATTTTTTGTAGCAACTTAGAAAGCTGCTTATTTTACGAATGTATGATATTATTCTCTAAAATATGTATTTACCTGAAATTTTTTGACAATTTTAATTTCTAAATTAAAGCTTAATTAGTTTCACAAAGTAATAAAGGCAGATATCAACAAAATTTTATTAAATTTCAATAAACATTAGTTTTAGAGAAATAAAATTGTTTCACCTAGACAATTCCTGGGTCCAGCTGAAAAAGGCACATAGGCAAAGGGATGTCTACCAGCGCTGTTTTCAGGAGTGAATCGCTCAGGATCAAACCACTCTGGGTTGGGAAAGACGTCCGGATCACGATGAAGCACATAAGTATATACAACGCAGGTACTATCTTTGGGGATTGTATATTTTCCTGTTCAAAAGAAATAGAAAACTTACTTGTCCAAAATAGAAGTCGCTAATAATACTTCTTAAATCTAAAGGTCGCCCCTCTGGCTTGATTTTTTATTCTTCAGACTCATTTAAAAGTACTAAGGGATAAAGTATTCATACCAAGAATTATTTAAAATCAAACTTTACATATATCCAGTGATATCCTTCCAGGAAGAATATCATCGTGATAGCACAAAATGTATGATGTCTCCACGATATTGGTGGATAGTCTGAATTCCAAAGAAAATTCCAAATATCATCTATTGGGAATTATTATCAATTGTTATTGGGAATATTGTGCCTGTAGGATATTTCTAACCCTTTTCCCTATCTGTAAGGATTAAATTCTTAATATAGCCCTCGTCACTATTAGATCTCTGAAAAGCCGTCTTTTGATACTCTCACAAACGGAATATATAGAAAAAGCATTGTGATAGCTGAAAATCTCGATCTCTATATTTTGATAAATCTGCATGCATTAGACGTCCCTAAATTAAGAAAACAAATTTTTGGAGCTGTAGATAAATGTTTCGAAACACGGTGTCTCATAAAGGCTTTGAGATAAACTGTTCAGATTTGATACACAGTCAATATACCAAATTTGATCGTCATTAAATTTTGGAAGAAATCCACTTTAAAATAAATAAGAAAATGTAGACATGCATCAATATTATCTCAAAATAAACATACCGTAATGAATATTGTTTCTGATCTCCCTTGCAATGATGGGAACTGGAGGATATAATCTCATAGTTTCCTGTAAATAAAAGAAATCCATATTTCAAAATATTTTACATTAGTTTTGCTACATTATATGAATGTTGTTGAAAGTTAATAGATATTCTGGATATTCTCTTTCGCTCTTGTCCCAAATTTTGATGATCATTCCACACATTATAAATTTAATTTCTTATTATGAAAACAGTAAAGCTAATAAAAATGCATTTGATACAACTGATACAACAACTATTATTTGTTGTTGTATCTTATGGACTTAGACAAGCCCGCTGTTACGAAGACAGCGATTTAAGCCAATATGGGATGCGTCTCTTGTTTTAGAGCGCAAACTAGGCCCAAGAGTACGAATTTGCTACTCACGCATCACTCATTCGCTTGCACAACCCCTTTTTACAGGAGGGCACATTCACACAACTTACAGATAGAACAGAGGGAAAACAACCATGCCCATAGCGGGACTCGAATCCAGGACGTCAGGATCACGTGGAAGACGCGCTACCCCTAAGCTAGGACGCCGGCACAACTATTACTTTAAATATATTATTACCTTTGTTTTCATAACCTATTTCTTCAATGACTCCTTAGAATAAAAACTATGATTTTTCACTAAAGAATTTGTTTGCTTGTCTATGTAAAAGGAGAAAGAAATTCTTACTTTGACAACACACTCAAGATATTTCATGTTGTTCAAATCTTCTACTGTAGATTCTCGATCATCTTCCCCAAAAATGATATCTAGTTCTTCGTGAATCTTGTCTTGGATCCATGGATGAAGGCCTATCATCCATAAACACCAACTCATCGTCACAGAAGTGGTATCATGACCCTGAAAGTGAAGCTTATAAAGTAACAAGCTAAACTCAATTCGAAATATTGCTATCCAAGATAAAGAAACTCGATCAATCCAAAAAATAAATAAAAAAATTATTAAAGTTCTTACTTTGTAGCTGTTGTGTGAAAGTTGTTAGCTTGCTGTTGTTGTTATTTCAAAGTTGCTATGCAACTACAAAGTACTCATATGATTATAAATAAATTAAAACACAAATGTACCATCTCGGAAAAAAAAAGGAATCCCCCATTTTTATTCTGATATCAATCATCCTATGTGAAAAATGTTAATAAGGAAAAATAAAAGTTGTTGTACCTAAAATTTTTATAGGGGATTGTCTCTATAGGGAATTGTATTTAAAATTTTCCAAACTTTGTAATTTCCTTGTTTCAGACTTTGAAAATGTAGTTTGTTAAACCTGATTGACATCACAAAATTAATACTGTTAATATGACATTTGAATAGTTAGTTGAATAGCAAGTTATTTTTAAATTGATCAACATTTCATAACAATATCATTAAAAATTTTATGATGAAAAGAAAATATTTTACTTCAGATACTTACTGCAAATATAAAGGAATCAACTTCTTGCCTAATATCGTTTTCAGAAAGAGAATTATTTTTGAGATGTTCTTCCACAAGTAAATCAATGAATGCTGATTTCTTGAGCTGGGATTTCGTAAGCTTATGGACCGAATTTTCATTTACAGGAATGGCATCCTGCTTATTTTCTTTTCTTTCTTTTATTTTTTGAAAAATGATCTGCAAATTTAGATATAAAAATTATAAAATTATAGAAATATCTTGTCACATATTGAGTATATAAAAAAAATTATTTCCTTAATCAAAAACGGTTAACAGTGTTTTAAACTATTTGATTCCTTTAAAAATATTACAAAGTCATGTTTAAATAATTTTAGGTATTTCCTGATATATTATTTAAAAAAATAGTTATCTTTCATTTTATTCCTCAAAGCATTTTCCCATTTATATTTAAGTTACTCTAGCGTTATTCAACCTCTGTTAATATGACTTAATGTATTTGCCAGTAAATAATTCAGTTATTACTTTTATTTTACTTTTACATCTAAATTTAAAAACTGCGGATTATTTTTGTTCCTAGTTTTAATTTAATTGCTTTGAAAAAAACATTTATTGCATCATTTCCAGAAATGTAAAATATATGATATGAAAGAATATTTATTTTCAAATTTATTAAAACTTTATTTGAAATAATATTAAAAATTAAAATATGATTAACTAAACTATTTGAACTACAATCTTCCTCTTAATATAATTTTAGATTTACTTTGAGTTGAAACCTATCAGAAATGTCTACCTACTTTTTTCTTAAGAAAGAAAAAAATTCTTTGATTTAATTTTTAATTATGGATTTGCAAACAAAATATTGGAAAAAGGATGTCTGTAATTTTAATCAGTGACGAAGTTGGCCTACTTTCAGATCAGGATCTCGGCGACAATTTTGTAGATACTACCGAATTCATTAATAATAAAGAATTCCTGTTGTGCAATCACAGAAACCAGACATTAGTAATTTCAAATTCACCACGCAATAGAAAGAATACAAATTATTTTTCCCTTTTGTTTAGTGTTTCTACGAAGTTAGGGAATCTTATTCCTAAGTATAGTATTGATAATAAATGGTGTTAACGATAAATATAAAAGAATCAGAAAATCTTTTGTTAATTTTTAAGATTAAAAAAATAATATTTTTCAAACATTTGAGAAGCAAAAGAAAAAAAAATGCAAAAATGTGAGATTCGACGAAATTATCTAAAGAAATTAAAACTGTAACGGCCGTCATGAAACATTTGGATTACAAACGTAATAATGAAACTAATAATTTCTTAGTGTAAAACTTATTTATTTAACTTTTTATTGTCACTTTTTTGTAAGAGTATTAAATAGCATACTACACAGACCAACATATATTTTAGTGCCAATATTTTTATTTAACTTTTTTCTTATTTCATGCGTAGGAAGTAAATTTAAGGATTTCCTTTTACCTCTCAACTCTTCTTAAGAATGGACCATAACATAACCTACGCTAACACTTTAGAATAGTCTTAGGGCATTCAATAAAAGAACTATTCCCTTAATAAATTTTGCGAAATATTTTAATTAGTTGAAGAAAAATACATGCATCATTCTCGTAGATTCACAAAAACTTAATTAAAAGCCAGAAAAGAGAAGTAAATAAAAAAAATTTATTATTTTATTATTTGTTGTTGTTGTGGCATTCACATTCTTTATTCTTTTTTTTTTTTTTTTTTGCTTTACATTTCTGAATAGACTTTATTGGTACATTGTCTTAGCAAATTCTAATAATCTGCCATTCAATAAATATTTCATCTGCTTTGATATCGCAGTGATATGTATCGTTGTTACAGATTAAAACTGTTCCGGATTTACAAAAATTAGTGCCTTTCACGAATTATTAGTATGTATATTATAGATCTTCCATATATTAACCTTTGTGATCAAGGCATCCCCAAAATCACATCACAGAACTTTATCAGGCACAGCTTTCGAGATCTGTAGCTTTCCCAGGCCCACTCCATGTAAAATTTAGAGCATATGAAACATCTGGTGAATCAAAAATTTTGCCTAAAAGCCATTATTTTATGGCACGTTCGTAGTATTTCCCAGAACAGATACTGAGGTACTGAGTTACCAAAACTGTGCACGAAGCACATGCACATCGTTGGTGAAAATGGTGGAACCCGATCATTCCTCGGCTACCCACATAAGTCTTAACCAAGGGAAACACCCAACCCACCCGTTTGGCAGAGCAAACAGCGGCGGCTACTTAGAGCCGAGGAATGAAATCATTAACCCACGAGATAATTTGGTAGATAATGTGAAGGTTCGAAGGATCTAGAATGAGTTGATCCCTTGGAATATTTTTAAGTTTAAGTCTGAAAGATTGGGTGTATATGCACTCAAAAACGTAATGTGCCGACTTCACCACAATAACAGAGTGGATTGTCAATGATGCCGAATTTTCGAAAGTAGGATGGAAATCTTCCATGACCAGAGAGGAATTGTATAATGAAAGGATGAAAAGATTTCCTCTTGGTGTCCTCTGTTGGGATATATTGATGGGTCTGAGGACTTTTGGTGGTAGATGACCATTCGTTTTGCCATTCAGCGATGATGTTTCGCCGGATATTTGCTTTCAAGGTGTTGTGAGACCTGGGGACATGTGAGTCAATTATGTGTTTGTCTGTGCCAAGCTCGGGTTGTTTGTCTGCTTCTTCGTTACCTACCACACCGATGTGAGCTTTCACAAAAAAAGAAAAAAAGTCGGCGGTGGGTATTGACGGTTTGAATTTTGTCCGCGAGTTGCTTCAGAATCCAACTTTTGCGGATGGATGAATCAAGAGCTGAAAGAAGCGAAAGCGAGTCGGAAAATATTAAAGCCTTGCTCCAAGAGTTCATTTTATCAATATATTCCAGGGCCATGAAGAAAGCATAGGCTTTTGCTTGGAATACTGTTGCATGATCTTCTAGTCGATGAGAATCGACATAGATTAGTTTGCTGTAGAAGTAACAGGCAATTGCTGATCCCACTCGGTTGCCAATTTTGGAACCGTCAATAAAAATTTCAACTCCGTCGCCTGAAGCTGGAGATTGCCGGAAAGGAAATGTGAACCACTCGCAAGGGTGTTGGTCGAATGGATTTTGAGTCGGTTCGTACAAGTGTGGGTCCAAGACAGTGTCATTGAATTTAACCCGAATCTTTTGAACTTTAAGGAGAAAGTTCGCGAAAAGTTCCTTGGCTCTTAAGTGCAGAGGCAAGATGCCTGCGAGAACTTGAAGGGCATGCGTACTAGTTGTACGATATGCTTTTAAAATTTTGACAACGGGTCTCCTTTGAATGATTTCGAAGGTTCTCCCAATTTGTTTGAATTTCAGCAGGTGACACCAAGCCCCATAACCGAAAAGGATTCCAGAACAGACAATGAGGCCTATTGTGGAACATATTATCTTCCGATTCCAGATGGCAACTGAAAATGATAGTCGTCATGTTGAACATACTTCGTTGTAATAACATTTGTAAACCATCATAAATGTGTATAACAGTTGCGCTAAATGTGTAATTCATTAAAAAATATACTCTGATGGTAAAATTTATAATTATTTGTTTTTATTCTCCCCAACACATTCAATTTGTTTTTGAACTATAGTTGCGTCTGTAGATAACTTTAAATAGGATCGTTTAATCATGGATACCCTGATTTTCATGATTTAGATACACTTAATCTTTAAAAAAAAAAAGGAAGAAAAAACTGAATGAGAAAAACTGTTTCCATATTTCAAACATGAAAGCAATTCACTGGTGCATCAAATACAGTCAAAAATAGTTTTTGAATGATGTAGCCTGTTTCATCAAGAACTAATTTTAAAACCTATTTTCATAATTTGCGCAACCAATAAACCCATATATTCTACATTTATTTTGAAATAAACAAATGAAAAGTTGAATATGTGGCAAGAAAAGCTTTAAAAGTAGGCAGAAATTTTAGTGCAATACGGGCAATACTGTGGCATTTCTTTCATTTCGCTCATTCCTTCTTTAAAGTTGTTTAGGGTCACTTATGCACTCAAACAAGGGAAAAAGATTTTGGAAATACTGATGTTTATTCCAAAAGCAGTACATATGTTGTTGTTGTTACTTATGGCACTTTACAAGCTCGCTGACGAATTGTCAGCGATTTAAGCTGAGTGTGCAGTAACTTCTGAGGGCAAAGGCCTCTGAGTACCCGAAGGCAAAAGTCTGACTTCCAGCTCAAATGAAGATGACACACCCATTCGCTTACACGACCCCTTTTTAGAGTGGGCTATTTTCACACACCTCAGATAGAACACAGGGTAGAGAATAACCATGCCCGAACCAGGATTCAAACCTGGAACGCCCAGATCACGGGGATGACGCGCTACCCTTAGGCCAGGAAGCCGGCAGCTCGATCAATTGCGATGGTAGTGAATAAATTTGTGATGAAAAAAAGCTTTTTTTCGGAAAATTGTACGAGTTTGTTCGCAGAATATGGAGCTCGCTTTTCGCAATTTTTGATACCTTTAGGAGTTGATGTCTTTCAAGGTCTGTTAAAAAATATTTCAGTTTGAATATATTTAGTTAAAGAAAATGACCTTGTTTGTTAAGTCCCGCGTTACTTCTAGAGCTTTCGAAAATGCTTTGCCAGCAGAAAAACGATAGTAGATTAAGTCAATCCAATGTAAAGGCCTATGAATTCTTTCGAAAACCGAAGATGTCAACCTGAAAAAAAAATGCAATATTAATTTACTAGTATTGTTAGAATTTTTATCATTTATCTCCTTTCAGAAATATCAGACTTTAAAATTTAAAGCTTAATTTTTAGATATGGATTTAACTGACCGATTGAATTAGTGCTATAAGACAGGATTTATGAGTACACTAGGCCTCTAGACACCACGTTAATTTTTTTTTTTTTTTTACAATATGAATAAAGAGAAACTATGCATTAGTAAAAGGATTTGGAAATTCCTACGAAATCAATGGTCATATCTCAATCCTACTACAGCAGTTAAAGAGAACATTACTTACTAATAGCTTAT
>JAPMOR010100287.1:276861-308263 GCA_026543865.1 Argiope aurantia | reverse complement strand
ACTACATTAATGCCAATAAAAGCTGTTTATTATTAATATTCATTTCATATCACTTTTACTTAGAAAAAGGATAAGTACCTCATTCTTACCATTTCTTATAAGTTACTAATATCCGTTATTATAAACAAAAAATGGTATTTTAAATTAAAACGTTGATTAATAATTTGAATTCAAAACAAGAGATTTTCTTACTTGTGGATTTTACTCAGATACAAATCTTGAGACTCCGTTTGACTTTCTTGATCAAAAGCGCATTCTGGAACGAGGAAACAATATGTTGAATAAAAACGTGTAGATATAAAATTTTGAGGTTGATGAATATTTAGTTTATCACTCTGCTAATAAATTTATTGTCACCATTATGGATAGACAATGACAAGTTAAGAAAATAAAATTATATACTATGAATTCTAATTTATCCAGATTAAGGGTTAAAGATAGAAAGTATTCTAAATACTAATTGTGCATTTTTTCACAAATTAAAAAAAAATGAAAATTGAAAATTTATTAAATAAATGCAATACAGCATGTAATATGAAAAAGACATCATTTATCAAAATATCAAAACACTAATTTCAAGTTTTACTTATTCCTTACTAGCCGCCTTTGGCGACCAGCCGGTTCGCCAGTATTACCGCTCGCTACAATTTTCAATTAAATATTTTAAGTAACTGGTGTCTTAAAGGATTCTCAAACAAAACATTTTTAATCTTCAAATTTTGATAGCCATACCAAACTTATACTGTTTAGATCGTTTCGTTCAATTTACTATATATATTTTGCTAATTTGTTGGCATTTCCGGTAAAACTTCAACTTTAATTTAAATTGTAAATGATCAAATTGCAATTAATATTAAGATATTTTTTAATAAAACCAAGCGTTTTATTTTATCTATCATCTTTATTGTTATCTATTAATTATTATTATTATTGAATGTGAGTATTGCAAACAGAATCGCTCGGTATTTCAGTCTTATGTTAACTACAAAATATTTTTCATCATTTATGTAATATATCAAACAATAATTCAACAAAAATTTCTCAGATTCAGCATAAAATTCAGTTTTTAGTTTTGCTTTCAAAAGGATTGAAATGAAATCAGTAATAATATTTTGTTCCGGCCTATAAATATATTCCAAAAATTATGAAGTCTAAATTTAATGCAGTAAGGTATCATATTCTGGACACACCAAATTTTAAAGAAATGAATGAATGTTTCTATTTTCTACGATCAACTAACACTTATTTATGAAGTTTTAAATGTTCAAAATTTTGAAAAACTCACCATTTTCATAATCTTAGGCCAATTAATCTTGAGAAACCTGCGCGCTGATTGGCGTATTTTCTTTGAAGCGATCGATGGAAAATCTAAAATTATCCTTTTTTTATTGAATAGTGATACTCAAATTTTCATAAAGGAGTCAGTTTAAGTTATTGGAAATTGATTCTTAAAAGTCAGTGATTTAGTTGATTGGAAATTAACTCTATGAGCACCATAAAATCTGTGCTTTCTCTTGTGGTGTATACATTCTCCTTAATATCCACTGGAATAAAACATCACATACAACAGTACTGCATCAAACACATCAAAAGTAAACATAACATTTCAATAGTTGCCAAAAACAAAAGAGAGAAAAATGCAATTAATAAGCAGACGATATTTAGAAAAGTACAGATATTTAGACTGGAAAATGAAATTATCTGAAATTAAAAACACGCGCAGACGATATTTACAAAAGTAAAAATATTCAAACCTGAAAAGGAAAATATATGAGTTATTCCATCAATAAATGCCATAAGTTTGTTTATATCTTCATAGATCATAAAGTAATTTTTCTTGAATTTATTTTTTAGTAAAAATAATATTTCATATTTGTTTCATTTCCTACACACACGTGACGAAAATTATATTTTTGCAAATTTTATTTCCAAAAAGATTTAATTTATTTTTAATTGGAGCTTTAATCAATGCGATGGCAACACTTTGAAAAAAGCTGATTTTTTCCTATGAATGCGAAACGTGCTTAATTTCAATTTTTATTTTTTACGAAAAAAAATATTGAAAAACATAGTTCAAATATTTATTTAAAAATTCATTATAAATAGAAATTTAATTTTAAGATTAAAACATTAGTATCATTTAAAAGATAAATTTTTGATCTTTAACTTCATGTAAAAATCTTTTTTTTTGTGGTAATATTTTCGGAAGTTATAGCAGAAAAACGTCAAAATTTCGCTTAATTTTTAAATAAATAAAATTCTAGTTAAAAATTCGAAAAAATAACCCCTAGGTGCACATTCCCGGCCTCCAAGGTGCACACGTGCCAAATTTGGTAGCTGTAGGTTGAATGGTCTGGCCTGTAGAGCGCCAACACACACACACACACACATTGAGCTTTATTATAAGTATAGATATTTTAAATAAAAATATCTTCGTAGATCAATATAAGATAAGACTTTCAAAATATTTTATACTTTTTAAATAATAGCCCCACACCTAGAATGTTTCAACGTTCTCAACACTTCACGACGTCTTCGGTGACAAAATTTCTGCTAATAGCATTAAAACTGATAAAGTATCAGCGATGAAAGACGACAGCCATCCTCTGGATGTGCATAAACTTAAGAATTCTTTAGGGTTCTGAATTTTTTTTTAGAAACTTCAATATAAAAGTTAGCAAGGAGAGTGTCGAGCAGAACTATCTTAAGAAATTTGATAGCCACGAACATGTCATAGCATATTGGAACAAATAATTCTCTAAATCAGAATGAAATTATTGTGGCACCCGAAAAAAGCTAGCTGTGGTAAAAGCCGTAGAACATTTCATTACTTACCTTTATGGATTGAAAATTTTTCTCCAAACGGTCTATGCATTTCTTACTTAGCTTTTGAGTTTCAAAAATCCAGAAGGACAGCGAGCCAGATGGAACGTCTTTGAATTGCAGGAATATGACTTTAAAAGAAAACATCGGAAAGTATCTTTACATGGAAATGAATATGCCTTATCAGGACAAGCTTGTTCAGACTGTTTTCGTTGTTGCTGTACAAATGAGAAGAAATGCAAAACCCAATTGTGCTCCAAGTCACTGATTCTGTTCCATCGCAGGCTAATTCGTAGAGAGATAAAAAAAAAGTTCGGAAGGTTCAATGGGGTCAATTCATGTGACGTAAAAGTCACATGTCATGTACTTCTTGCGCATGGCATTTAAATCTCATCCGCACCGCTGTCGTCGATCAGTCTGCCATTAACGTTCTCCGCCAAGTATGAAGCGGATTTTTTGTTTACATTTGAAGTTATAATTTTTCAGTCATTTTCTTTCCTCTTATTATGTGTTAACAGAGGAAATACTGGTGTGCTGATGGATGCATGCTTTAATGCGAAACACAAGAGTGACTACCATGATAAATTGTTTTCTTATTTTCCTTTCAACAATCCTGACTTGGTTGATAGCTTTGGTATAGATTTTTTCAAGCCTTCGAAGTCGGTGATAGGCTCCGATCATTTTGAAGAATTAATTCAGTGTGTGTCCATTTATTAAATATAGCTGTTCCAGTAATTTGTTAAAAAAAACTCTTCGAAGAAAAAGAAATAGGTAAACGATTTGCCGTCAAAAATAATCAAGCAAAATCGTGAGTGCATTTCTAATTTATTTTATTCACATTTGATAAAATTTCTGATAATTTTGAATATGCTAAGAAGGTTTTAAAATGTTTACGTGAATATTACATTGCATTTTTTTACAAAATCTTATCTAAATTTAATTAATGTAAGTAAACAAACTCCTGTTGCAAAAATAACAACTGCTATAATGCTAAACTTAAGTGAAAGTGAATATTACTAGTTTTCTAATTACATTTGCAGATTTATGATGGATTCAAAGTGAATTTATATCAAACAACTTTATTGTATTTAAACTGAAATTGACAGTTATAATAATATCCTGTTATAACACTGTGCACCTCAGTGATTTCTGTTTTAATAAATAAAGGTCTTTTCATTGAAAATCAATTTCCATATCAGCATTTATTATATAATTTTTATTCCCAACTTTATTGCTACATGCATGTTTCACTTTTTTTTTCTATTTCTTTAACATTATCTATCAATTTTGAATTATAAAATTCTGTGAAAGCATAAAAGTGTTTCTTTCAACTCCTCTTTATAGCCTATTTATATATCTCTCTCTGTATGTATATATATATATATATATATATCATGACCTAATTCTTGTTTATTAAATTTACTGTATTGTATGTTTTTGTTTTATTTTATGATATTCATTCAATGTAATTTTCATCAATGTAACTTTAGCATAAATGTTCTGCTTTAAAAGTATATTGTTCAACATTATGTTTTTATTAGTGATAAAAAAAACTGTTCTTTAGTATCTAGGATGTTTCTGTTGAATAAAATTGATTTCATCATTTACATTGACATTCTTGTCATACTGTGTTTATATTATTTCTAAGTCTCTAGAAAAATAAATGTTAATAAATAGTAAATAGTTTTTTTAGTTTTTTGAATTAGTGAGTACATTAAAACATAGATTTGATCATATTTTTTCAAATAATTATCACATATTTTATCTCTCTCTCTCTCTTTATATATATATATATATATATATATATATATATATATATATATATATTTGTAATGTGTAAATAAAAATTATGAAAGCGTGATTTTGTTTGTTTTCCTTTAATGATTTCTACAAATTAAAATGAAATTATTCATTTATAAATGCATAGATTTTAAAAAAAGGTATCCATCCTTTTATATTTCATAATTTGTACGGATATAAAAGGTATTATTGTAGGTAGGTATTGCAAATTAGTATATATTGAATAAACATAATTTATTCAATATATACTAATTTGAGTTTCATGTTCTTTTCTCTGAGCAAACTGAAAACATCAAAGTTTCTATATTTATAAAAGTAATTACATAAGAAAAAAATATAATAATTTTATTAGTAAGCTTTAAAATATTAACTTATCTAAGAGTAATAATTATTTTTAAAAAGAACTAACTGGGGGAATTATATTCATAAGATTTAACATTCAATACTATTTAAATAATATGTAAAAAAGAACACGCGATTTTTCAAAAACACTGTCATAGTCATTTGTCAAAATGTATCCTTCGGATAAAAAAAAGGGGGGGAGGATATGAGAAAGGAAAGAATAAAACGGCACCAAATGAATTAAAAAGCGATGTTAATTAATTATGAAAAAACGATAATTCTATTGAAAATACTAATTAAAATCTTAATATAAGAAATAAAATTATATAACTAGGAAAATTTGGAGAAAATAATTCAAAATAATATCGTTAAAAAAATCAGAAGTTTTTAATAATTGATCGGCTAGCGTAATATTTACTAAACAATGGTTTCGTCAACGTTATCGGCAGACATCACGACATGCGCAGAACGGTTGAAAATTGAACAGAAGCGGTTTGTTTGGTACCTGACACGTGACCGTGAATTGATCCCATTGAAAGATCCAAACATAAAATGTATTATCGAATTTATGGAGTCATCCAATACAAGAATCCATATGGCAGAACCATTCAAGATTCAGACGTGGAATTAGATGCTATTGGTCCTCATGAACTCACTCCAAACTCAAAATGGCGTATTGTATAAAAAGTGGAAATCCGAAGTGGAATTGGTGCTCCCTCAAGCAAGAATAAATGACGTACTAAAGAAGTACAATATTTCAACATGTGAACTCTTTGAAATATTGAAGATTACTCAAAATGTTGAAGGACGATTTTATTGGAATAATTTGAAGGACGTTGTCCAGGAATAGTGCAAATAATGTGATGTCTGTTATGCCCGAAAGGACCAAAAGCACACAGCAGTGGGAAGTTTCAATGATGTAGTGTTAGAGCACCGTTTGAAGAATAACCTTTGACATTTTGGGACTTCTTCCTCGGACAGTAGATGATAGCATGAATATTTTAGTAGTCATGGATTACTTCACAAAGTTGTCAGCCTCGTATCCAATTTTCGATGAGGAAGTAATGATTATTGCAAAAATGGATTTCCAAATATGGAGCATCACTCAAAATTCATTACGATTGAGAAAGAAATTTTATTTCTGTTGTATGTAAAGGACTTTGTAAACTCCACAAAATTGACAAGATACATACAACTTTTTTTCATCCACAATCGTACGGCGTGATAGTGAGATTAACTGGATGATCTTTTCTCTCCGTTTCAAAGAATCTTATCCAAGTGTCGCCGTGAAACAACCGGCTTCACTCTCCTAGATGTTCTTAGGCCTTCAACTGAGTCTACATTGCGATTTTCTATTTGGATGTCTTTTGAATAAACCTTCTTCACTGTCGATTATGTCCAGGACCTACAGATCCTTTTAGAAGATATCTACCGGGTCACCCGTGATCAGATCAACAAAGCAATGGAGTAAATGAAAGTACAAGTACATCATGAGAGCTACATGACATGAATTTCAAGAAGGTAACAAGGTATGTTCGGGAATTGATTGGACACATAGTATTTAGCAATATTGCAATCATCATGAGAATATCCTTATACAGTCCTAAAAAGACAGAACGATTTAGATGTTCGTATCCGAAAATAACTGAATTCAAAGCCTATGAGTTGCTCATTAGCCCCCAACTGTGGTTATGCTTCCTAAATAGGAGCTTAATTGAAACTATGGTTTTCTCTTTTATTTGTGGGAATATAACATGTAAATTTGTTCAAATTGCAAATAGTTTCTTTGGTTTTATTATTCCTTTGAATTGTTAATTTTTGTATTCTAATAATGATGTTCTTTGCAATATTTGCTACTTAGATCTTAGAATGAAGCATTTGGCTTTCTGGTCAAGAATGTATCGACAGGACGTGTAATCCTTGAGGAAAGAGCAACGTTACAGAGTCTGTATCTGTAAAAAAACGGTATTTTTTCGTCACCAAATGGGTGACTTAGTGACTAAGCGGTATACGGCAACATGGAAACGAAGTTATTGAAAGGAATCTTCGACAAATTTCGAGAAAATTCTAGAGTTTAGCAAAAGTATAAAAAGTTATCCGACATCATTTTGGAGAGAAAGTTATTAGTGATTTTGCATGAAAGACTGGAAAGATTATGTAAGACTGCAAATGAAAAATATACTTAAAATTAGGTTGGGTCCATACTCATTGGTTCTCTTAACATTCCCTTAGAATAAAGTTCGAATTTAGTACATCAGTATTACTTAATCCCTTTTTGTGTTTTCCTTCGAGCTGAAAGAATACCATTTAATAATATCTTTCCATTCATGCTCTACAATAAAAATAGTGCTTCATTAATACAAAGTAAAACACTGAGTTTTAATTCTTCCTTGAAATTTGAATTCAAGTTAAGTTTGAAATGTAACCGAAAGCTGCAATTAAACTAACTGCTCAAATCGTCAATCATCTCAATAAAATCCTCTTTAAAGGTCATTTTTTGAAATAAAGTTTAGAAAAATAATGAAAGCTGTAGATCCAGAGGCTATGCTCATTAGAGTATTCGGATATTTATCTAATAATACGATTTTTTACTAAAATAATTGTAATAAATATATACAGAAGTAGCAGAAATTTGCTTACGTAGAGAAGTTCCAAAAGCTAGTTCAGTAAATGCCAACACATCAGTTATCTCTCAGTGCTTGATAAAACTTTTCACAAAAAATTCTGAAAGAATATCCTTTATTCACAATCAAAGATTGTTCTGCCTAAATATTTCGGATTCTATTTAAACCCTAATATTTGAGTTTAGTGAACAATAAAAGGGAGGTTTTAAATGTTAAATACTCGCAGCTGGCCCTGCCGCCGTAATTTGAAGTAGGGCCCTTTGATTGTTTATATTTTCCCAAATACCTTGACCTCATCATTTCAAAATATTTATAGAATTTTTACCTACCACTTATGATATTAAAACTGCTTCTACCCATTAAAGGATAAATGTTTATAAATTCTTCTTCTGTGGAAGTGCTCAAGTTGTCTCTTAGAATTCTCCCATGTTTGTTCATAATTGGTAAGTATTCTTTCAAAACACTGAAGTGGAGAGCTGGAGTCAATAACTTTCTTCTAATTTTCCATTTCTCATCATAGCTATTTTCAGCCATAGAAAAATAAAAAGAAATAATAATGTAAGCATATTTGAAAATAAAATTGCGGTACAGATCTATTTATGAGATCACATTATTAAATATTTATTATTTAAAAAAAATATTGTGTCAAAGTTGCATTTTATCCGCTTTGTAATTGGTAGACTTGGGTAGTCAATTACCCATGACATTTGAGGTCTATTTTTCCAGTAGTGTTTGAAATGTTTAATGAAAATTATCATTACTTCACAATAAGTATTGATATTGCATTTGACGATGAAATGGTGACAAAAAAAGGAAAAGAAAAGGCAAAGATTTAATTCATTCCAAATTAACAGCAAATCAGTTTAAAACAATGTTATTTGTTAATTCTTCTTTTAGACGTTTTTCGTTAATTCTCCGTTTGTTGCAATATTAATGAATAGCTTCCCGGTTTGTTTACCTTTTTCGAGTGACAAAAGATTTTCGTCTCTAGGCTGGTAGTCATCAAAATACCTAAGCAATACACGTGTTAACCCTGCATTGTTTTTTAAAACAATAATAGAGCATCCAACAATATCATATGAAGGAAAAGCGAGAATCTGCTAGCTTGAAAAGAAAAACTGAAAAGATTTTAATTTGTAATGAGACTAGCGTTCAACAAAATTACCAACAAAAAGTCATAAGTCACAGAGTTGGTCTGATTATTAATAATCGAAGGGAAATATTGCCGCATTGAAAAAAAGACACAGTCGAATATCCATGGCCGAATGGTCACTGGACTTATAATCAAGAGATCGCGAGTTCGAATCTCGCCAGCAACAATGCGATGTACAGTTTGTGTAAATATCTAATTCTTTGATTTCATGTTCCAGAAGATTCTGGACATTTCTTTAGTTTACCAGACAAGTGTTCTGGATTTTTCTTACTGTCTCCAGAAAAGTATTCTGGACCTTTCCCTGCTAGTATAAAAGCAAAAGATTTGTCAGTCACTGTGTTCTGAGTTCAGTTAATAAATTGATTTAGCTCTACTACTTCTGTGGGTGTCATTGAGTTCTATACTAAAGTATCTACGTGACAATATTTTCACGTTGTAAGTAGCATTTTCTAGAGAGAAATCTAGAGCCAGAATTAGAACCAGGCTAAAGCAGGCATCATTAAAGACATTGTTTATAAAAATTATCCTATTTAGTAAAAATTAAGCATAGTGAAATATTATATTGGTAAGCATCTTTGAACGATTTTAAGAAATTTTTTATTTAATTTGCTTAAAATTGTTTAATTTTCTGTTTTAATTCTTCATTCTTGTCAAATGATGATAAGATTTCTTCTAAATTTTAATTGATGAAAAAATATTTTTTTTTTTAATTTGGAGTTGAGCTTCCTTTTATTCGTGATATTTTAAAACAGATTTTTTTTTTCCATTTACGTTTGTTGTCTGGAGGGAGGGAATGAATTCCTCAGAAAATCCCACTAACCTG
The DNA here is from genome assembly GCA_026543865.1 of Argiope aurantia. Classification (NCBI taxonomy): domain Eukaryota; kingdom Metazoa; phylum Arthropoda; class Arachnida; order Araneae; family Araneidae; genus Argiope; species Argiope aurantia. The sequence continues at coordinate 298,698 of JAPMOR010100287.1, read as the reverse complement.
AAGACATGCAGAAATCAAGGACAGGATCGGAGTTGGGAATCAGGCGGGGGAAACCCTTAGTCAGTATATAAAAATGTAATTTTGATTAAAAATTTTTATCAGAAATAATAAAAAATTAATAAAAAATCATGCATTAAAAAAACATTTCTTTGAATTAATTTTTGAATAATAATTTTTCACTTTGAATTAGGAAAAAATAATCGTATGGACTTATTAATTGTCAAAAAAGCATTTATGGTTATAATTATCTGAAAACCATATATCTACATAAAAGTGTTTCACAACTGAGTGTAAGCTAACGATATTTTTTTTTGTATGTGCTTCCCACTCAAAGTTATATTATTAGATTTGAAGTGATAAACATTATAATACGAATATGCAATTATAAAGCTTATTTGTATTTTTAAACTTATAAACTTCAAATCATTCAAACATGAGATTCTATATGCAAATTTTGTGAAATTAAAATTATCCTTAGTGCCTTATGACACTAGGGAGGACACTATGAGCTTTCAATACTTCAAATTTTAAGTACCATTTTTTGAATGACAAATTTCTTGCAAAGAGATACTCTTGAATAATCTAGTTCGAAAATACATTGGCCTTGCAAAATAATATTTCATATATTATAGAGTAATTAGATGAAAAATAACGAATGATAATAATACCTCGTCAGCACTCCAGGTCCCAACCATGGTTCTATAGATTTATAAAACCAAGCTTTCTTGATTTCTTTGCTGCTATTTAGAATAAGCTAAATACAAAAATATATTTGCCATTAAAATTACTTAATTTATATTATATGTAAACTACAATATGTTAATCATAATTCCTATGTAAATAGATTTTGGCAGTTATTTAATAATCTTTTATTTTTTATCTGTAAAAAATTCTACAATATTATATTTAACCTTATGGTAACGGGCTCATCCCATACTATCGAAAATTTAATCCAGTGCGAAATTATATTAAACCATTAAAAGATAACTGGCTTGTATGTATTTCTAAAGCATAAAATCTATTATTTCATACAACTATTGCCGTACCCAGTCACGCGTTGCTGTGACTCAGTCTGGTTAAATGGAAAAGAAATAAAAGAGAAAACGCCCTTTTCCTCTTTCATTTCTTTTTCAGACTGTTTAATTTTCCAATATTTATGAGTATACAATATTTTTTGTTGCCCTATTAACTATTCAGATATAGAAATTATCTGATTTGCCGACTCAAGAACATGCAACATATAATTTGCCCCTGACAAGTAACCTGTGCCTAAATCTAAACCGCAAATTCTAAGGATTGTCCCTGAGAGTTGCTGATTGTGATTGTAAACTCCAATCGCTCTGAGAGTTCGAATCTCTTAAATTGAAATGACATATCCTTTGGAATCATAAAAATGCAAGAAATGAAAACATTTACACCATTGAAAGGTCCTATCAAAGTTGTTGCTATTACTACATTGCTCGTTATTTATTTTACGACAATCCACATGGTATAGCAAAGCATTATTGGCTGTTATTTGGTAACATGATAATTGGCACGCCTATTTTCAACTGCACTATGCGCACCCTGACATTAGTGATAGACTGAGTGAATTCAAAAATTTTGTTTGATAACTAACCATTTTATCTTCTTCGGATGGTCTTGTATATGTCGATGGACTTGTATATCTCAGCCTCACTTTGAATGTTAAACTGAATAATATTATTAAGTTCGTAGATGTCTTCGCCCTAGGCCACAAGAGTAACTCATTCACTCAATCGATCCTGATTCTTACAACTGGTTTGTACATTGGGAAATAACTTTTTTAACCAATTTCTTCCTTTGACGTCACTAAATTGCAGTACTCACGAGTCAATGAAATTCGTACAGAGGTCGGAACAACCATCGCTTTTCCGTTTCCAATTTCTATCAACTGAATGTGAATATTTTACCAGATTTCAGTACGAAGTCATTCATGCATATTTGTAACTAATCCTTTGCGCTTGGGAAAGTAATTCGATGCATAATTATTCAGTTAACTCTTTATAAGGCATAATTCCAGGACATTGACAAATAAAATTTTTAGGGTTATATCATGATAAATTGATGATGTAAATACTAAAGCATCAACAGTTCGTTGATTTGTCATTTAATTTATAAAATAATGGGTTATAAATATACTTACCAGAGGTTGTTCAGAGGAAACTGAATGTGGTACCACTGAGCATTAAGGGTAAAAAATGTCATCGAATGTTCGCTGGTAAATATACTTACCACTTAACTTTAGGTAATTTAGACAAATTTATACAATTACTTGTTAGAAATCAAGGAATTGTTTGGAATTCAAATTCAGTAATGTCTTACATTAAAGTTTGAAGCTCATTTTGCATTTGTTAGGCTGATTCGAAGGATTGCTACATCGCATAAATATAAAACTTTTTCCAATCTGACGCAATTTTATTAATAATATATCAGCCATGCTTTTCGTTAAGAAATAATCTAAAATTTCGTAAATTACTCTATTTAAATAATTGATACATCAAAAATAAAGTCAAAATATGCATAAAGTCATTAACAGAAATATTCTGAATTTTAAGATATTCCAACTGCTTCGAAAATTTCTGTTCATTTTTAAAATGAATGTTGAATTTAAATTAAATAAATTCAATAACAAATAATGATAATTATATATTAAAATATCTTAGATATAAGGAGCACAACACAGTGGTGTTGCATTTCTGCAAACTTTTTCAAATGTTAAAATTTAATGGCAAATGCTGGAACTTAATGTCTCTAGGAAACCCTTTCTTCGTGAACGGGCAGCGGTAAGCATATTTACCAATTTTGAAAATGAATCATATTTAACTATATTTAAAATGCTTCTGAGCTATTAATCGAAACTTAAGCATCACTTTTAAGTCAATAGAATTTTAATCATCTTATTACCGTATTTATCATTTTACAATACTTTTTTGAGTCCTCATAAAAATTCTTCTGCAGGTGGCAAGAAAATATACCAGAGGGGTATATTTTCTAACTATAAAGGGTTAATAAATGGATTTGTTTATTACAGCAAAAAATAAATACATACAATTGTTTTAAGTTAATTTTTCCTGGAAAAAAAATGAATCTACATCTTTTTAACATTCTGTAGGTATTTTTAACATTTAAAATTAAATAAATAAAATGTCAAAATGTTTAGTCTTTAATGGTGCTTGAGAGAACACATTCGAGTGCAAAGGTTTAATTTCAACATCTTTACCTGCCCCATAAAGTAGAGCAATTTCCGCAAACCTTTATTTCATCCGCTGGTGCTGATCGAGGAATTACTAGCAATGTTATCTTGAAATCTCCTGCAAGCTATATTAATTAGTTCCCCAATTGATCTGATATTTTAATGCAAATCTTGCAACGATTGATTAAGAACCACGAGTGATTTTTTGAGCCGTTGTGTATTCATTCCAAACAATAAATTTGCATTTATGCAATACTTTTCTCACATGCCGGCTGCTTTGAAAATGTTGCACGTGGGAGTTTCAATTAATTGAATGTTCAATGGCGATTTCAAAATGGAATGAGCAGCTCTTTAATCTGGTAGCGATATCGCAGTTATTCCCGAAGACTCAGGAACTATGTCATTTTGCCAGAATTAATATAATTAAGAAAGTTTTATCAGTTTCGTGGAACACCTAAGAAGATTTATCCAGTTATTGATAATTTGTATGATTTGATCGTAAATGCCTTTTTGCTCAAATGTCAATTTAAAAATATTTTATTGCACGTACGACAGGCAATCATCTGTGTTGTAATTTTGTTCGCAACGCAATTCTTCATGGAACGAAGCCGCATCAAATCGATATGTTGATGGTATCTCCAATGGATTTATTCAGAACTTTGTTCGGGACTTTTTAAACACAAATCTTGAATCATTATCATCATTTCGTTGTAGATTACTGCCGTGAAATACATGTTCAAATTTGAATTTTTCCTTGCGTATTCGAGGGAAATATTTAGGTCATTTGTGATTTATATTTCTCCATAACACTGGAGATGAAAGATGGCAAGTGATTAATATGATTGCAAAACAATGCACGAATTTGATTTGGATGTGACATATTGCACGCGTCATTAATGCAGACGTTTCAGTGTCGGTCGTTTCCTAATGATTTCAGAACTTAATATCCACTGCGGAAAGTGACATGGAAAGATGTTGAACCGGACTCATTTACTAACAGCATGCGAGTAAAGAATCCTTCATCTTGATTGGAATGCGCAGTTTCTTTTTATATGAAAGGTTGTCTGTCCACTCGCACTCATAGTTTGCGTCGTTCAAAGGATTTTCTATTCGCATTCCATGAGTAATACGTAGGCACTTCCGAATACAGCAAAGTTTTGCAGCGGCTTAAATCATGATGAACATTCACATTTTTATTAATATATATTTTATTATTGCTACTTTTTTTATTCAAACATAAATATTAAAGTTTGATTAACTAATTCAAACACAGATCAAACAACATAACTCGATTCCAAAGCATTGGCAAACGAAATATTACAAACCGCTCGAACAAATCACTCCGGAAGGTCAATTTCACGAAAAATGTGAATTTAAATGAAAATCAATCGAAACTGCTCAATTCCTCTACCAATAACACTAAAATATAAGAAATAAAAATAGAACTGATTATAGCACAGAAATAAAACCAGAACAGTTTACAAACTGAAATGAAGAACGATGGGAAAAGAAGAAAATTAATTAAAGGCTAAAGAAAGGAAGGCTATGGTAAACGACACAACTCTATTCCAAAGTAATATCATACTAAACAATTAAATTAAAAAGAAAATTAATCTAGATCAATTTAACAATCGGAAACACTGAAATGAAATCGTAAAATATTTAGTGTAACGTGTTTTGCTTTTACATCCAACATATGGTGCTGTTTTTAAAGCATATTTTTACGTGTTATAAGTGTGATATTAATGTAATAAGTATATAAAAACATGCACATATTTGAATTCAATATTGTGCCAAAATTTCAAAGAAATCGTTATAGAACTTTTGGTGACTTAAGATTTTGAATAAATGAACTTTTATATTTTTATTTATATAGATAAGTTACTTCTTGAAATAATTAAAATTCTATGAAATGATCATTATATCTTTTAATGGCAATATATACACATTTTAATTTCCTAACCATTATTTGTCGTACATTCTATTTAATCCATTGATGAATGAAAGAAATAAAATGAAATTCTAATTAATGTATTCAATAACAGGCAAAAAACTCAACATTCCACACTTTAGGTTGGTCGCCTAAAGCCGGTGTGGAGGTGTGTTTCTGTGTTTATTTAATAATGATCAATGTATATTTGAGTTTGCATCTTTGTTTAGTTTCTTATTGAGGAATTTACATCTCATCAGAACTGTTCAAGTTAATGTAGCAGCATTTTTAAAACTGTGCTTCGATACCTTATACATACTTCTTTAAGGCTCCTCATTTATTTCCAGCCATTTTAGAAGAATTAGATATAATTCCTTATTTTGAAATAATATTCAAAAGAATCTTCATAAATAAGTAAACGGTAATTATCAAGAGATTGCATATTTCAACAAATCCTGCCTCAATTCTTTTCAAATATTTCAAATCCCTGAAGTTTTTTTGATTACATATGCGTTTTTGGCAGTATAATAAACATGAAAATGAACTTACTTCGACAACATCTGCTTTGAAAATTGTAACTTCATGAAACAAATTCCATGTAGATGATAATCCCTCATGAGAAAATAAGTGATGATGACCACACATGACCTCGAAATCGCCTGAAATTCAGGAATTTTTTTTAATAAATTTATAGTAATAGTTATCATTTTTGTCATAATACGTAAAATCCTGTGGGGAAAAAACGAATTATAAAAAATAAGATTAAAGGATATATTTCTACCTTCTAAGAATGTTGTTCTTATTAAAATAAGAAAGATAATTTTGTAATGTATAATATACATAACTTGCTCCAAAATTAATGAAAGAATACGTTAAAAAAATTTTAACAACTTTTGAAAATTTCTTTCTTAATTAGCACTTACTACTCAAAACGCAAGTATTCCAAGTATAACTGCTATGCAGATTTGTTAGTTCCACTGTCTTCCAAGTACAATATTCTGAAAGATTTGTCATCGCTAGTATATTGCAAATTGCTGATATCCCCAAAGGCTATTAATATCAAATTAAAATAAAGTTTCAGATATTCGCAAAGTCCGGCAATGTAGATGAAAAAAATGAAACAAAAAAGCTTCAACTAAAGTATGTTCTTAAAATGTAAAAGGAAATTTGATTTAAATAAATGTATGTCATAAAATGAAAGTATCCTCTTTTTCTTCGACTCTAAGACATCAGAAAAATGCTGCTGGAAAAGTCAGTATTATTAAGTTGCATTAAAATGTTTGGATAAATATCGTCTAGCAGATTTCTTTTTCAAAAGAAAATTAAAATCTGTTATTTGAAGAATTTAAAAATCCATCTTTTGTTTTCGAATCATGAAAGAGTTTTTAATTAATTTTTTTATGGCTTTATAACGCAATTGAAATAAAAGGATAATTTTTATAAAATTGATTTACTTTGCAGTTAACAAAGAATCTCTAGTATGTAGCGTCATAGCTTAAGAATGTTGGTGATTTGATTAGTACTTGATTGAATTCTGACAATCTAAGTTCAACGATTTTTTTACAGAAATAATACTATACTAAATACATTGTCATACAAAAAAACATCGAATTATTTGAAATATATTACAGCTTCAATTAAAATTCAACTAAAAATTTAGTATTTAGTTTTCGGCGCACGAAAACAATTAAAACATTCATATTGATTACTCATTATTCTGATGTCATAAAAATATCTTCGAGATTTTTCTTGAGAATTAAAGATTTTAGTCTGGATGCAATAAATGAATTTTATCAATTATGTACATTTAGCTCAATAAGAGTTTATGACCTGTTTTAATATTTCTTTATTCAACGTTTGCAGAAGTTTTGGCCCTTATCTTTACATAAAACTTGAATTATTACACAATCACCATTGTGATTTTTATCATTCCAAACCTTTTGCGAAAATCTAAATAAAAAATTGATGACCTCATGATAAATGTAGTGATATCATTTCTCAACTACAGGAGTTTTAAATTATCAGTGATAATGTGTGTGATTTTCTTTTTTTATGAAAAGTCATGATTCTCAAGTAATTTGGCGGTTTAATGCATTTGTTTTTCATAGTACTATGCTTTTTATAATTTTTAAACTCATTTTTAAAGTACGGAATTCGTAAAGTAATTCATTGGAAGCAATTACAAATGCATAGTACTTTCATAACTCCACCACATTGATGGAATAATCTTCTTTTAAAGAACTCAAACTTTTAAAGGGGACACAGTACACAAAACTTTTTTCCCCAATTTCCAACTCATTTTTCAAATTTTGTGATAGATAGATGTTACCTGGGTAGAAATTTAAATTTCTGAAATATTTTGCAGATTCAGAAATTTCAAATTTAAATATTTTAAATTTTTCAAAAATAATAACTTTTTTAAATGCTTCTTCTAGTGCAATTTTCAATATTTTTCCCCCCACATTTTTTTTTAAATGGGCCTCATTAAGTATGTAGCAGAATTAGAGTTCGGATATTTGATATCTATATTAGTTTCTGAGAAAAAAATTCTCAACATTTTGTGAATTTTTTAGAAAATATGAGATTTTTTTCACTTTGAATATTTTTAGAAAAACTAATCAAATTTTTACAATTTTTTATCCCTAATTCTATTAAGCATTCTTTTAGGAGTGAGCAGAAAAAATTTCATGCAATTACAATAAAATGTGAGTGACTTTTAACATTTTGTAGTAAACAGAATTTTGAAGAAAAGTAAACTAACATAAATAGATTTAAAGTTTTCAACACAGTAAAATTATAATAAAAACCGCTCATATCAAGCAGATTTTTTCCTCAGAGCAATAATGTGGTATTTGTAAGTCATAAGATATTCAATTTTATCAATATATATTATCATATTTATTAATGACCATTATCATATATAAGGATTATTAGAAAAATTTCCATTTTTTAGGATAAAATTTTTTTATTAAAATATTTTTTAAATAATCTGCAGTTCTGTTTATCAAATATCTATTAATACACAGCAAAAATTCTAGACCATTTGATTGAAATTCAAATGAAATTAATGATTTTGAAGATAATTATAATAACCAGTGAGAAATTCAATCGAAAAGTAAAGCTAAAATAGTAAAATTATAAACAAAGATTTAACCGTTACAGTATCAAACGGCTGTTTCGTTTATTATTTCAAGGAAAAATTAATGCGGCTTGGCTACTTTCACATGAAATATGTTTGATGTAAACACTGGAAGTGAACGTGGTACTTGTTATCGCATCACACAAAACAGTTCCATATATCTCTAAATACTTATCCGATTGTTTTGAAATTTTCAGATTAATAAGTCAAAGGTTCAAGGACCTGTAAAAGATAATTCAGTTGTGACGTTAAACAGTTATTGCTTATACACGAGATACTCCCATTATATTTTGTAACAACTCAACTCTCTCTGTATAGCTAGATCAATCAACTCTTCATTTTTTGTTTCATGTTTTGAAACTGTTGTTACGTTTTTAAGTTGGAGTAAAAAACAAGAATTCGAATTGCGTTTGCGTTTAAAAGTCGTTTATTACAGATCTCTTTTCACCCAAAATTGAAAAATCGATATATTTGCCGATTTTCCGAAATTCTCAGTGTACCGAATCCTTTTAAGTTCAAGTTGTCGCAAAAATTATATGCTCGTAAGCGCATGAATTGTTTAAAATTGATCCAAGAAGGTTCTGAAAATGTATGTTGGTATAAATTATCCGAAGATGTTCGTGATATAATAAAAGAAAAAAAGTTTTAAATTTTCAAAAGAAATATAAAGTATTGTTTCTATTTGTATATTTTGCGTCACGATACATCACTTTACTAACAGTACTTTAAAGATACCCTCAAAACTCATGATTAAAATCGGTAGTTTTAAAATTTCACAATCTCCAGATATATCACGCTAGCCGCGTTTCTGCACATGATGATGTATCCAGTCTATAATCATATTTTAAAAGTAATATAAATCAAATATAAACAGGTATTGCAAGTAATATAAATCAAATATAAATAGGCTTTGGTACACAGTTTTGCTGCAGACTTCCTGTAAAAATAACTTTCATATCAAATTTTTCCGAATATTTTCATCTCTTGAGAAAACGGGTTTTCCTTAAATCAAGAAAGATTCTTTTGATGGTATAAATAATCAAAATACATCATAACTTAAAAATAATCAGCAGAAAATTGCTAAAGATATTTTAGAACTCATTTCTTTCACAACTTTCAAAAGCATTTATTGGAGCAGAAAAAGGAATCGGCTCCTAAAATTATTGAAATTAACGGACAGAAAAATACGAAAAAGGCTACGTATTGTACCTCAAATTATGTGACTACTTATATAAATATTAATAGCAAAAAAACCGGGATTAATTAATAAAATTATTGAGAACTGACCAACAGAATATTATGAAAAATAAGTGCATTACACTCCAAATTATGATACACGGAATATACAAAAGTACTCACGGACATGTGATGACACAATTCCCATCTTCTTAAATCTCTTTTTAAATCTATGAGAAAATAAAATAGTTACGTGTCCTAGTACATGATAAAATTTCAGTTTCAAGCCAGGCAAACTATGCACTCTTTTCAACAAAGTGAGCCAAACATTAATAAAATAACTTAACAATACAAATGAGAAAGCAATAAACAGAGCTAAGTATCCATTTGAACTTTCTGAAAAGAAAATTTTCATCAATGAATTCCAAATCATGGTTAAGTAATAGATTAATTTTCTTTTCTCCTCGGCTTCGATATTCTGGTTAAGCTAATACTTTCCTTTTAAGATAACTCTGTAAACAATTCGACTGCCATCTCTCTTTGATTAAGTTATCAGTTTTGATTTCAAATTAAAAATTCGAATTTTATTTTATTTTATTCTAATAATAAAATCTAATCTTATCAATCTGTTCACGCAAATGTAGTTTAACGCCAAACTTGGCAATCTTAAAATTACGGCAACCCCTTTACCCGCTTCCGATCGAGTCCTTCCGATCGAGTCTTTCAGGGGTTCATTAGAACGTTGACCTGCATCGGCTCCCCAGCCCCCGCAGAAGCTGTAAACTTCAGTTTGTAAGCTTAAAAAAGCCAACCGTAATCAGCCATGTATTATATGAACTACTCACCACAAAAGGAGTGTATATAGTGTAAATAAAGAAGTTTAAGCAAAAGTACAGTCCATTGCTCACTTCGAATCAACATATTTATGGTCCATGCAACCGGAGGAATTACTAGTAAAAATAATCATGGCTGATGATCAAAGAGCAAAAATCATTTATCTTCACAGAAAGAGAGGTAGTATAAAATCCTCTTTAACGAAGCTGAACTCTTTTATCGAAACGGATGATGCAAAGGACTCTGTAGTGTATCAAACTAAACTGGATAATCTTCTCTAGATTAAACAAAACCTAGAACAGATAAAAGAAGGATACTTCATCTCAGCCGAGGATTCCGAATTACAAGAATTGGAAGATTCGGTAGAAGAATTAGAACAGTGCGAAAGCCTAGAGGTAAGCCTTAAGAGAATATTAGCCTCTAATAATGAACTTTTATCTGCTTCGAACTGTAATTCTCATTCTAATGAAGCATCAAGCAAAACAAAAAGCATTAGTTTCAGACTGCCTGAAATTCCACTGCCTAAGTTTTCTGGTAATTACCAAGACTGGCAGAATTTTAAAACTCAATTTGAAAATATCATTGACAATAATGATAAATTAACTGAAAATCAAAAATTATATTATTTAAAATCAACTCTTAGCGGTGCAACCGAAGAAATAGTGACAGCAGAAGAGAGCTATAGCAGTTTGAAAAGCGCTCTGAAAGAACGTTTTGATAATAAACGCTTATGCGTTCAAAACCATTTCAATGACATTTTAGCTTTAGAAATTCATACATCCGACTCAGCAAAAGGTTTAAGAGCCTTTGTGGACAGTTGTCTTAAACATGTTCGAGCTCTTAAAATTATGGGTTTAGAACAAAACTCTTTCTCCGAATCATTATTGATCAATATTTTGATGAAAAAACTAGATAGAGAGTCAAGAAGACAATTTGAACTTTCTTTGGTGTCATCTAATTTACCTATATGGAGCGAATTCATTGAATTTTTAGAGAAAAAGTGTCTTGTCCTTGAAAACATTCAAGGTAGCATTACCGCAAAATCAAAACCGAAACAGTAATCATATAAAAAATCATTCATTTTTTGTAGGAAATGATTCAAAGAAAGTGTGTATCGCATGTAATAAGTCTTTGCATCCTTTATTTAAATGTGAAGCATTTTTAAAATTAAATCCTGTGTCTCGATTGAATATGATCAAAGATACTCATTGTACTAATTGCTTATCAGATTCTCATAAAACGAATCATTGCAGCAGCAATCACCGTTGTAAGATCTGTTCTGGCTTTCATAATAGCCTTCTTCAAAATGATTCTTTTACAAGAAATAAAAAACAACAGTAACCAGCCTCAACCAATAAATCTAGTAATTATCAAAATACTTCCGATTCTAACTCAAAAGCGTTAGCTCAAACAGAAATATCTCCTTCTCTCTGTTCGCAAGATCCACGAAAGACAAAAAATGTAAATTCATCTATTTTGCCTACTATTATTGTTTATATTAAAAACGCTGCTGGTCAGAAAATACCTTTACGATGCATTTGTGACACTGGGTTTCAGAATTCCTCTATCACCACAGAAGTCGCAAATAAACTATCTCTTAAAAATATAAAAATAATGTAACAATTTCCGGTATCAATGGAAAAACGAGTCAGTTACATTCAAAAGTGTTATCAGAGATTTCAAATAGCGATGAATCATTCATTACAATAGCTCAGTTGCTCGTCATTCCAAAAATTACTGAATGCATTCCTTCAATAAATAAAAAATTAGAAAAACAAAGTTTACCGGATGGATTCAATTTGGCTGATCCAATGCAAGGTCAAAGGGCAATTGATATATTACTTTCAGCTTCTTTCTTTTTTGATATATTAATGCCAGAGAAATATATTTCAGATAATCTGATTTTGCTGAATTCACGTTTCGGATTTATTGCTAGCTCTGCAAAGAAAGGAAAGTCAGAATTTAATCATAAATTCTGTGGTCTTGTTACGCAGAATGATAATTTAGAAAAAATAATGGAACGATTTTGGCAAGTCGAAACATTACATGAAAATCAATTTTCTTTAAGTGAAGATTCAATTTATTGTAAGAAGCATTTCAAGCAAACATACAAACGCAATGAGGAAGGTAGATATATTGTGGAAATGCCAATTAAGGAGAATCCCCCTGTGTTAGTTGAATCAAAGCAAATAGCGCGAAATCGTCTAGACAGTCTAATTAAAAGGTTAAACAAAATTCCGCAAATGAAAAAGCTCTATTCTGAATTCATTGAGGAATATGAAACTCTTGGTCACATGGAAAAAGTAATGGAAGATGAATTACCAGAAATCAATTATTTTTTACCTCATCATGGAATCTACCAGGAAGGATCCGCAAGCACCCCCCCCCCTAAAAGTAGTCTTCAATGCTAGCTCTCCTAGCTAAAATGGAGTTTCATTAATTTATTTATTGTGTAAAGGTGATGTTGTTGAGGACATTTTTGAATTAATATTAAGGTTCAGGACACACAAGTTTGCCTTTACATTTGCATTCAAAAGATGTTTTTTCAGATTTTAGTTGTGCCACAACAAAGAGATTATTTACGAATTTTATGGTTTGATGAAAACTCACATCAAGAAGTAACATTTAGATTAAAAACTGTGACATATGGCACTTCATGTGCACCTCATCTTGCCATACGCACAATTAAACAATTAGTTTTAGATGAAGCATCGGACTTTCCGTTAGCATCGGAAATGGTTTTACGCGACCTTTACATGGATGATGGAATTACAGGCGCCCCGGATATCCAAACTGCTCAAATTCTACAACAACAGCTGATAATATGTTCGCAAGAGCAGGAATGCCCTTACATAAATTGACTTCAAACTCACAGGAACTTTTAAATAGTTTTCCAACTTCTAATCCTGAAAACACTTTTCCCATAGATGAGCAGGTCTCAAAGGTTCTTGGCATGCATTGGAAGCTTTTAGAGTATTTATTCATATTCACAGTCTAGTACGAAAATGAATCTATGCTCACGAAACGAATAGTTCTCTCAGTCATTGCCAGACTCTACGACCCCTTGGGTCTACTGGGACCAGTCATCTCTAAAATGAAGATTTTTCTCCAAAAATTGTGGTTGCAAAAACTTACATTTGACGACCCCCTTCCTCCAGCCCTTCCTCCAGTAAAGAGAGGAGTCATTTAGTTCAATCCCTTAGGGCTCTTGAGCTAGTAAAAATTCCAAGATGGATTTTAAAGGAAAATCCTACAAAATTAATTCTTTATTGTTTCTCAGATGCCAGTGAAGCCGCATATGGAGCAGTTATTTATCTACAATGCATCGGTGCCAATGATATAGTCGCATCTAGACTTGTATGCAGCAAGTCTCGAGTCTCCCCATTAAAGACTGTCTCCATTCCCAGATTGGAACTTTGTGGATGTCTTCTCGCCGCTCAACTAAAGGCCAAGGTTGAAAAAGCTTTACATCTACAAATTGATTACACAGTGATGAATACAGATTCTACTATTTTTCTAGCTTGGATTCAAAGACCACCACATCGTTTCAAGACATTTGTTGTAAATAGAGCGGGAAAAATACAACAACTGACGCAGAACAACAATTGGCAGCATGTTTCCTCCACTTTAAACCCCGCAGATGTGATATCAAGAGGACTAGTTCCAGAACAACTGATTGGCAACTATTTATGGTGGAATGGACCAACTTTCCTTCAAGAACTACCTGTTTCTGTGAACTCTGCTGACCAACAAATGATTGATGCATCTCAAGATTCTCAATTTTTATTGGAACTCAAGGACAATATCACTCACACCTTAGTGACTTTAAATTCAGATTTTCTTACTAACTTTTTCAAAATTAGTAATAAGTATAACAAATTAATACATGTTTTCAGTTTTATCCTCAGATTTCTAGGAAACTGCCGAAACAAGAAGATGAAGGGTTCACTCTCCTCAAAGGAAATCGAGGAAGCAGAATTTAAATTAATTTCCCTTGTACAACAAAATGTTCTTGCTGATGACTTCAAAAACTTAGCAAGTGGTAAACAGGTAAACCCTTCTAGCAAATTAAAAAGTTTATCCCCTTTTTTAGAAGAAGGTTCTAATGTAATTAGAGTAGCAGGCAGACTTAGAAATGCCGACATACCATTTCAGGTAAAATTTCCTATTATTTTACCTAAAACTCATATCCTTACTAAACTAATTATTCAAAGTATTCATCTTAAAAATTGTCATATTGGAGCCCAAAGTTTATTTCATTTAACTAGACAGATGTATTGGCCCATTGGGGGCAGAGATATAGCTCGCAGTATTGTTCATAACTGTATTATTTGTTCCCGATATAATCCTCACCTGTTTATTCAAAAAATGGGTGATTTACCCGCAGAACGTTGTAATCCTTCATTACCATTCAATATAACTGGAGTAGATTTCTGTGGTACGTTTTTTATTAAAAATAAGTTTAGCAGATTTAGCGTCAGATTCTTTCATAGCTGCCCTAAAAAGATTTATGTCATGAAGAGGCATAATTTCTACTATTTTTACAGACAATGGTCGTAATTTTATCGGCGCCTATAATGAGTTGAAAAGACTATACAAGATAGTTAGTAATCCAGATAATGTGTTAGCAGATTACTTAAACTCAGAAAAAATTAATTGGAATTTCATTCCTCCCTTTTCGGCTCACTTCGGTGGAATTTGGGAGGGAGGTGTTAAATCCTTCAAATTTCATTTTTTAAGAGCTGTAGGCAACTTAAAATTGACTTATGAAGAATTCCTAACTGTAGCAAATCAAATAGAAGGAATTTTAAATTCACGACCTTTAACACAGCTTTCCTCAGATTCTAATGACTTGCAAGCTTTAGCCCCAGCACATTTTTTAGTTGATAGACCCATTTTCGCAATTGTTGAACCAAATTTAATAGATTTTTCTGATAATGCCTTGAAACGTTGGAAAAGGGTAACTAAAATAACCAATATATTTGGTTTAGATGGCATAGATTACCTTAATGATTTACAGCAAAAGTCGTCAAAATGGTACTTTCAAAAGGACAATATTAGTGTCGATACCATGGTAGTAGTCAAAGACAACAATATCCCTCTAAATTCTTGGTTATTAGGACGTGTTGTCAAGGTTTTTTATGGTAAAGATAATATTATTCGAGTGTGCCTTGTTAAAACAACCAAAGGGACTTATAAACGTCCAATTACGAAATTAGCCATATTACCAATTGAAACCTAAATGTTCATTTATATTGTGTTTATTGTATTGTATTTTGCATACTTATATATCTAGTAGTTTGAATTTAGTTATTCTGTAGTATTTAGTGTCTTCATTGTATTTTAATGTGATTTGAACTTTATGTATATATTCTTTCATATTGAATTTTGCATTTGTTAATTTAACTTTCAATATAAGATTTATTGTATTTCTATATGTACTGTGTGCAACGCCTTTGTACCTTTGGGAGACATTGCACGGTCGGGCGGCATGTTCACGCGAATGTAGCTTAACGCCAAACTTGGCAATCTTAAAATTACGGCAACCCCTTTACCCGCCCTTCCGATCGAGTCTTTCAGGGGTTCATTAGAATGTTGACCCGCATCGGCTCCCCATCCCCCGCAGAAGCTGTAAACAACTTCAGTTTGTAAGGCTTAACAAAGCCAACCGCAATCAGCCGTGTATTATATGATTTACTCACCGCAAAAGGAGTGTATATAGTGTAAATAAAGAAGTTTAATCAAAAGGACAGTCCACTGCTCACTTCGAATCAACACAATCTTTTATTATGCCTTAATTTCATCGCCATATAGTTATCAGTGCCTCATTTTTTCTCCTTTTGGGGGGGGGGGCTTTTAGATTTTTGATACAAAAATATTTTTAGATCGCCTTAAAAAGCTTTTTAAAAATTGTTTCTTATTTATTTTAATTTCTATTCATCAATCATTAGTGCAATTAAAAATTATAATTATCAAAAGAATAATTATAAAATATAAATTGAAATTATAAATTCTTTATTTGAAATCTTTTACTTCTTAATGAAACATATCTTGTGAAATTAAAATTATAATTAAATTGTGAAAATATTTTTTAAAAACTATCTTATCAAGAACATATGCAAATTATCAGAATTTCAGCCCAAAAGGAATTGAATGAAATGTCAAAAATTTATCTTTACAAAAATGAAACAAATCATGAAATTAGTTATTAAGTAAAATATCTTAATTAAATAAATAAAGGATTCTATCGATTTTTGACATTTTATTAAAATCCACAATAGCTTTAAAACTTTGACAAAGGATAATAACCTGGATCTCCATTAATACTGTAGAATACTTTAAGCAATATTGAAGAATACTAGGAATACTAAATACCGCATTAACAATGGAATTGTAATTGAAGAAAAGACCACAATTTTTTCAACCAAATTAAAATTAAAATTATTTTTAAATACTATTTTTTAACCACAATTTTAATTAGTAATTCATTTTTTTTTTAAATGCACCAGAGCGATTTTTTATATGGTAGCAAATATATGGTAAAAGATAAAGATTTTAAAAATTAAAAATTTTTACTTCTGCATAAAAAAAGCATATAACAATTTCTTGCTACATGTTTACTATCACAAATAAACAAGAAAATAAAACGTATGCAATAAGTTTTCGCCCTAAATAAACATAACAAGGAAGAATTTTTTTTTTTTTTTCCATACTCATCTATTATCCTGAATGTATAAACATTGTTCAGAAAGCATATTATATGCCATTATTAAAACTCAGTAGAAAGGAATTTAAGAAGAAACCAGAATATATTATACTCAGAGCAAAGCTTAGCATGTGGATCTCTTTAATCATGTGTGTGTGGTAATGTAAACATAAGCAATAAATGGATGCATCGGCAAGCTCATGTCAACCTTTAGGAGTCGAATCACAGCGCAGTTCACATCAGTCTTGTGCTTTTATAAGATGCGCTGTGATTGTACTCATTTAGGTTGACATGGTCTGGTCGATTTCTAGAGAGTGTCAATTTCTTTAATTTTAAGCAAACTTTGAAAGTTACAGAAATAGGAACATCAAAATCGATATTTTCAAAGTAATTTTATGGGAAATTAATAAAAATCCTTCGAGTGGAAATTTTGACATTACAGGAAATCAATCTTAGGCACGAAAATTCTGTATCTATCCTAATAAAATTTGCAAAAATAATAATAAATCCCTTTTTTTCTTATTTTTACATAAAAAGACTATTTAAAAATTTAGAGAGGGATTGAAATAGAAAGCATTTGATGCAGATATTTAAAAGCAACAATAATAAAAAGAGTATCCTACTATTATACATTTCTTTAAATATTCAAACATAGTTCGAACCCATTTTAGCCTTTGTGCGAATGAGCGTCCTGTTTAGGAAACAAAGTTACGATTTAAGTAATTGTAATCGTTTTAGCCAAAAAACGATAGTTACTCGGATCGAAAGATGCTTATGAATGAATGATGAGGAAGATGAATTTTTGCTCATCTAGTGGGTTTGTAGCCATGGTAACAGCTTGGTTTGTGGAGCAAAGAAAGCACGGAACGAACAGATTATTATCGGACTTGGTAATTTGTTTGGATCTGGATCAATCTAATTTTCTGACAGTGAGAAACAATGATCTTTTATAGAAATATATTTTCTCAAGTGATATTTTATTTGAAAATGTTACTATATTGAATTATATATTTAATTTATATTTTAACAAATTTATAGTAATGTCTTTCATGCACTTTAAATCATGTTTCATGCATAGTCAATAATAACTAATAGTATTTTATTCCTTTATTCAAGTTTGCTAAAACTTTTCAGATTTACTTGAATGATATGTTTCATCATATTTATTATTATAAAGTGAATTTTTCATTCTGTTATTTGAAACTTTTCTATGTTTATAGTTTTAATTTTGAATAATATTGGTCATAAAAAATGCAATGCATTTTTACTTTATAGTTTACTTATGCTATTCAAAAATTCGTTTCAAGTTTTATATAAACTTTCCTTTAATTTTATGAAAATAATAAGAAAATAAAATTGGAATAATAAATATAAATTTATTATAATTTCAATATCTGAAATCTTTTATTCATTTTTCTTGTTTTCTAAGCTGGGTGATCAATTTTTTGTACCTAATGAAAGTTTTTTCTTTGATAATTTGGATTTTTTTTTTAAATTTGTGAAATAACCACAAATTGACTACTCCAACCTGCCATTAAGGCATATGGAAAAATCTGAATGACTGCACTGTAATGACAGTATTGGTGGGAACTAATGTTGAGTCTTTACAGTCATCAATGGCTGTGGTAAAACCTCTCTCATAGGAGGCATATTCTGTTATCAATAGGAGGTAGCCGGTTTCATACCATTTTGTGTACTCACTTTGTGGGGAGAACCAATCACCATATCAGAAGCATCTCATTCTCATGTCTGAGGTGCCTCCCTTTGGGAGCTCATTTGTAAAATAAAGAAAATAATCACTAAATATCTTTCAAATAAATAGAAGAGTAATAATTTTTCTATTGCTTTGCTTTATAGACTAATTCATGGAAATATCAACGTTACAAAGTAATGAATACTTTCCTGGTGAACTCTATTCTGAAATTGAAGGTAATATAAAAGTTTAGTACTTTATTTATATCAAAATTTTGTCTAGCTTTTTTTCTTGCTATGGAATTATTATTATTATTTCTAATAATTGGGAATAATTATTTACGTATTAATGTTTTTCTTAATTTATGTAAATTTTTTAAAATACTATTATTAAGTATAAAAATAATCTGCAGAATTTTCTTGAGCAAAGGTCTTAAATTTATTTCTATAAATATATTCTGCAGAATATCTTATGTAATTATAATTTAAAAATTAATTATTTGATAAATATATTTAAATAAAAACTAAATTTTACTTATCTTTATTAATTTTTTTTACAGAAAATATTCTTTAAGATTGATAAATTTGTTCCTTTAAATAAACTAGGTAATAAGTAATTATTGTTTTTATAAAATGCAGAAGGAAATAACTGAATGAAAATTCCTCACTGTGCATATTAAATGAAAAACAAAATCAGAATAACTAAGCAATTAAATATGAACTTTCCTGTTTCATTATAAGACATTATTAACAGTATTAGATGTTATAATTTGTGTATAAAAAGTATTCACAGTAATAAAATATTTTTAATCAATATTTTTATATCATATTTAATGTGTTTTTTTCTGTCCCTTTAGATTCAGAAAAACCCAAAAGATGGTACCACCATGTATTGGAGTTTATTTTACCCTCAAGAAACTATATTAATTTATACATTACTCGATTGTTTGTTGTGTTTTTCTTCTTCCTTTTTATTTTTGGAATGCTTGGTAAACATGTTTTACCTGGATCTGAAATATTTGGATTGCTGTTTATGGCCATTTTAGCCGTGATTGGTGGAAAGATTCTTAGATTTATGAAATTACCTCCATTAATTGGTAAATTTTGATGCTTCTTTTAAGCTGAAAAACTGTTTGTTTTTTTCCCGTCATTTGTTATTTATATTATAATTTAATTAATGGACTGAGGTTAAATTGATTGTAGTAATGCTATGCAAATTTAACTACCCTTTAATTATTTTTGATTTTATAGTTAAAAAATATATTTTCAATTTGTGTGTATTTGACTGTACAAGAATGAATTAATTGATTCATTTATGGTGCAGTCATTTATGATGTTCTAAATAATTTTATCAAAATCTAGATTTTTTTTTTCTATAATCTTATTTAACCCTATTGAGAATGCTCCAAAATATTATATTACTGAAATACTGAATTGCTTTCAAAATATCAAAGAATATAGAAGTATCGCTTAATATCTTTTTTTTAATAGGGATGAATGATTCTGTAATCTGATGTTATATCTCTTTCCTATAATTGAATAAAAATTCAGTTTTTCATAAACAGTATCCAGATTTCATTTTATAACTTAGTTTTTATAAAATACATAATATACAAATTTTTTCATATTCACGATAATTAAATTAGCTGCTAAGTTTTAAAATAATTTTTAAATGCAGACATGTCAATAAAAAGACTTTATGATTTTTAAAGTTATTTTTTTTTGTTTAAAAAAATAAAAGTGATTATGTTCTTCATTGCTTGTTTTGAATCTTAAAATCTTCACATATAATATAATTTAGACACTATTTTATTATATCTGTAAAGCTGCATTCTGTATTAATTTTTAAAAATAGTTCCTAGACAACAAAATTATTAGATTTTTTTTAATGGTGTTTGCTGTTGAAAATTATGAGCAGGTATAAAATAAATATTAAGAGATCTTAACTGTATAACACTGAAAAATTTGTATCCCTTGGTTTCTAGAAATGGTACAAATGACATTAGATTGTTTTTGTGTGTGTGTGTGTGTGTGTTTTCTCCTTATTATGCTAAACATTTTGTATATCTCACAGTAGTGATATGTTATAACTTGAAAAACGTTTTATTCATTGAAAAAGCAAATTTTGCTTAAGAAAATATTAGTTTGGAATGCTATTGTCTTTTCAAAACTATTACTTACTGATGAATTATTAAATAAGAAAAAATTATATGCTATTGAGTTTATTTGTTTTCCAAAAAATTCTTTTCTAAATATTCTTTTCATGATGATTTCTGAATTTTTTTTTCAATTAATTTACACTTTAAAAATAATTTTCTAATCAGTCAAACTTTTGTTTTACTGCAGCTTTAATTTCTGAGTTGCATGGGCTATTAATTTTTACACAGAATTAAAATGCTGAGTTGGCAGATTCTTTCTTGAAACTATATAAAATACAAATATATTATCACATTTTTTCTTTCTTACTTTTTGCCATTTTATTTAATAAGCTGTATTGTGCTTTGAAGTTCCATGGAAAATTATATATATATATATATATTGATCCAAATCCTACTTTTTTTTATTAAATTATTTCTAAGATGCACTCTAAAAAATTGCCGATTCCTTTGTTTCCTAGGCCATGAGAGAAGAGATAAAAGTCCTTTATACCTATACATCCCTTTCAAGGACTACTCATGTGAAAGAAATCCCTATCAGACTCTCATAGTAAAATCACTCAGGGAAAAATTTATTTTCAGTTTGCTCTAGTATTGCAATGTAAACAGTTGTGTCTCTTTATCATTATTCTCCTTTCCCTATACAAAAAATTTATGCCTCCTGTTCTTGAGTGTATTTGAAGTTAGTGCATTCAGAATTTGTGCTCCTTTTAGCCATGCATCTGCATGTTATATATATATATATATATAACCAATCTATCTAAAGTAAGAAATTGTTTGAAAACGAAACTAAATTGAAAACGAAAACAAAACAGTTTCGAAATCGCAACTAAAAATTATTTCTTATTTAAACTAAAACCAAAAATGGAACAGGAAAAAACTTCATAGTATTTAGAGAGTGCAAATGCAGCTACTTCTAAAACACAGATGAACTGATACAAAAGTATAAAAATCAAGTTAATAGGAAAAACAAATAAACCAAATAAAAAA
>JAPMOR010100287.1:251930-266861 GCA_026543865.1 Argiope aurantia | reverse complement strand
TTTTTTATTATAAACAAAGCATTTATTACTGAATATGCCATTTATATTTTGTAGGTCATAATATTATAAATACTGAATTGTTGAAAGTAATGATAATATGTTACAGTTTTGCTGTGTATTACTCCCTTTGTGAAATAATAGGAAATATTATATGCTTACAATTGAGTAACCTGAAATTATATGTGTCTAAAACATAGTGTTAATAAAAAGCTTATATGATGTTTGAGAATGGCATAAGTATCTATATAAAATATTTAATCCATATAAAAGCAAGAGAAATTGGATATCCTAGATTGTGTTCTGTTAATTTTTGAATACTTCTTTCATTTAGGTATTTTTTGATTATGATTGTGAGTATTTTTCATTTTGAAACTAAAATAATAATTTTTTCTGTCAATCTCATGCCAATAGAATAGCATGATTTCTTCATGCAAAGTCCAATTCAAAATAGACATTGAAAAAAAAAAACATACCTGCTAGAATAAACATGAAGACACAGGGGTAGATTTATTAATTTGAAATAAAAAGAGTTACCTTTTTCTTCTTCATGATTTCAGTTTAAAGTTTAGGTAAATGACAGTTAGATTTTGACGGAAAACATTGAAATCCTCTAATATGAAGAACCAGAAATAAAATATATCTCTATATATATTGTGTGTACCTTAAAATTAATTAATCACATTTTTGTGGGTATTATTTATTATTTTAAAATTAGTTTCAAGTAAATATAAAATAGATGGAATTGGTGCTTTTATATATTACTTATAATTTTAGAATTTTGGGAACATTATGTTACTGTGCTTAGTTAAGAAATAAATACATTCATTTATCTTTGTGCATTATTGTGTATCACACCTAGTCATATTTTATTTATTTATTTTTTTGTCTTAGCTGATTTAACATGGACTATAATAAAAGGCCCTCTAGAGCCCTTAGTAGGATTTGCATATGGATCTGTGTTTGGAGTAATTTTTTGGCACTTCCCATCTATAAAAATGAAAAATGTAAGTAACTAATCTAAAATTTTTCATCATTTTTAATTTGAAAGTACTTTAAAAATGTCTTTCTGTTTAATGAGTTACTGCTTGCCTGGAAGTGAGTTATGTGTTTTCCAATAATGATGGTGATTATTGATTGATATATTTTGAAGCTAAAAAACCTAATTTCATATTAGATTTTTTAAATTATGGATTATGCCTTCTTTGTTGTATTTTAAAGAATTTCAGAAAATTAGATCTGTCTAAAATAATTTCTGCAATTTTTCATTAATCATCGTAGTTGATTTCCCAAAGTAAATATATTGAATGTAGCATATTCTAAATATTTTTTATTTTAACTAAATTAAAAATATGAAGAGGAAGCTCTAAATGCAAATCAAGGAAAGAGTTACTGCGAATTTCTGTTTTGTCCTTAAGATATTTCAATATCAGTAATTTCAAGATCTCTTTTTTTTGTTATCTCTAATCATTATAAATTAATTAAGCAAACATCATATTGGAGAACAATTTTATTAGCATATTGAAATAATTAAAGTGCAAAGAGCTTTGTGAATAAAACTGTGCAAATAACTCTTAAATGTTAGATAATGCATGATTTGTATCTATAATACTTTTAACTACTTCAAATTGCTTTTGAAAATGATACAGAATCAGTTTTTAAGATATTGAAAATGTAATGCTGATTGGTTATTTATCATTAATTGTGGATTTGTTCTGGTATTTTTGAAAACATATAATTTATAAAATTGATAATAATAATACTTTTAATGCATCCATTAGATGAATGCAAACATGAAAAAGTATTAAACATATAGTCAATATATCAAACTTAGTATTTGTTCTATGTATGAATTAAACTGGTTAAATTTATAAAGTATATTTAATGTAATGCAGTAATTCAATTGTTTTTTTTTCTACTTCATTTGTATTTAATGTTAAAAATCTTTGCTATTAATTCACTACTAAATTTTTAACTATTAAAACTGTACCTAACCATAATATAGGGGCTCTTATGTAGCAGTAGAGTTTTTTTTTTTATTATTTAAAGGTACTAATTATAGTTGAATAGGCACTCAAAATGTATTTAAAATAGTATTCTTTTTAACATTTTGTTTATTATTTATTATTCAGATATACATTTTCTATTTTTTAGGAATAATATATTTTAATATTATGTGGAAATTGTATATCTTTTAATGTATAAAGCTATAGCTAAACTGGTTTTATGCTAGGATATTGTGCTAAATGATTTTTCAGTTGAAGAAACCAATCAGTTTTAGATATTTCATAAATGAGTGAAAAAAATCTTGCGAATAAATTTTAAAAAAGATATATTAAACAATTTTTGGTTTGAAAGAAGACAAAATTCTAAATACAGTTTGAGCAAAGCATTATAAATTTTTATTTGTTATGTTTTTCCATTAATCATGCTATTAATTAAAACCTATGTTGAACACCTATGTGGCTAGAAACTGACTTGCATCAAATTGGTAAATATAAAGTCCAACACATTGAAATTGAGTGCTACAGAACAGGCTTAATCATTACATTAATCCGCATCAATAATGAATCTTAATCATTATTATTATGCATTATTATTCACTATGATTATAAGTGAATAGTGCTTTAATGATATTATCCATATGTTTGAATCTTATTTCTATCATAAAATTTTAAAAAGCTGAAAGCTCCTGCCACTGTCAGCTTTGCATAATTAAATCAGTTCTAATTGCAACATTAGTTTTTTTTATACTTTGTGAATAATGTACATTATAAAATTGGTTTCTAATTCAATATGAACATTTATTTAATATTTTTGATTCTATATAATGAAAAATTAAATCAATTCCAGTTTTAGATTTTTTTTAAAAATCTATGTTTCAGAGTTGGTTTCTGATTCTATAATAACAGTCAGTTAATATAAATTATTCTTTATTTTTGCTAATATTTTATGTTTATTATTTTTTTATTTTATATGTTTATTAATTTATTTTGAGATTGGTATAGCAACCCTCATTCAGTTGACATTTTTTAATTGCTTGGTTATGCTACAGTAATTAATGTTTTGTTACCAGTTTTTTAATTAAAATTTTTCAAAATAATTACAATAAAAGTTTTCCAAAATAAATTAATGTTTGTTTAAACATCCAATCCAAAATATTCAGCATTAAAATTGTGGATTCATTTAATAACATCATTAATTATTTGTAAAATAATGTTTTGTTATTGTCAAATGAAGTAATTTGCTTTTCAAAAATATTTTCTTTCTTTATAAAGACTTGTTTAGTATGTAATTTTTTTTTCCAAAATATGTGATTACATTTCCTTTCAAAGAATTATTTTGTATTTTTGAACTGATTTATTATATTTCATTAATTATGCTAGTGACACAATAAAATTATTAAAAGAATAAATTGTAATGTCAAATGATAGCAACTAATCTGAATCTTTTACTAAATATCTAAAGCATTTGAGGATATGATTTTAAAATGAGATTTTTTTCTTTGTTTATTTATTTATCATTATTGTTATATTAAACATATAACCTTTTATTTTTCAAATCATTTATAAGGATAAAATTTTTCAGTTTTAAGAAAATTGCTGTATACTTTAATAAACTGAATTATATTTCTAGGCTAAACTGGTGTATTACAATATCTTACTTCTATCATTTGGGTGCATGGCAATCTTATTCTTGAGTGATAAGTACAGGTTGCCAGGTGCTGGACCGCTTGGCTGTATCACTCTTGCATTTGTGGCTGGAATCAATTTTAGGAAGAATGAGCGTCAATTTGTAAGTGAAGAGGGTCGATAATTATTTTTCTTTAATCAATAACTTGCAGACCAGTTAAACCAGTCAATTGGTGACCAGCTAGTTTGAGATTGATGATTGTTAAAAAATTTTATTAAATATTTTATCCCTAACTTATCCTAATATTTTCCTCCATAAAGTATTTTAAACATCAAATATTGATAGGAATATAACTCATTTGAAAAGCCTTACATCATTCAGTGCACTATGCAAATACTTTTCATAATTTTTTATTTTAACCTTTATACAGTAACTACATCTCAGAAAACAATAGCAGAGTTTGAAGATAGGCATTTTAAATTATTTTCATCATTGCTTGATTCTGCAGTTAAACCTTAATTGTAAATACAATACAATTTCAAACTTTTTGTTAAAAACATACTTAAAACTGAAAACCTAGTCAAAATAGAAAATTAAGTCAAATCTTCATATTTTAATCATAACAATGGAAAAATGTCAGGATGAAATATTAGAGGCAGGAATGAAAATGATTTGAGTCTCATTACAGTCATGAAATATATTGTTGTAAAATATTCTTTAAAAACGTATTAAAAAAATTAATTAAATTGGTATTTAGAAAAAAGGTATTATTTGGCATTTTATGATGTAAAAAGGATTTTTGGTTTGTTATATTTGTGGAGGTTATCTTGATTAAATGCCAAATTTGTTTAATTTTTAATAAATTCAAATTTTAATAAATTGGCCCTGAGATGCACATCTCAACCATCCAAAGTATATATGCAAGAAATATTTAAATCAAATCTCTGTGCTGTACAGTATCAAAATCTTTTTAAACTTTAAAATTAGTAGAGATTCATTTTAAATTAAAATAATAATAATAGGCAAAATAGTGGTGTGCTTTAATTTTAATGTATATATAGAATTCTTGTTTGGTTCACCAAAAATTATTTTATATGATAATTATATTTTTTTTTCCCTGCTGTTTAGAGAGGAGTGCAAACTGTAGCCAAAGGAATTTGGATTATTCTTGAACCATTTCTTTTTGCTTTAATTGGAGCAGAAGTAACACTGGAAACACTTCAAAATTCTGCTGGTAATTATGAGTGATTTATGTATACTTGTTGAAACTGAAATTTTACAATGCATGTTGCACAAGTTTCTGAAGTACAAAAGGGAAAAAAAAAGTCTTTGTTATTGATATGTTTCTACCATGGAACTTTGCTGAACAAGCCTTATTTATTACTCAGTCTTATTTGTAAGGTTGGATATTTGTTAAGCAGAACAATTTTTTTATGTAAGAATAATATATGTCATGAAGAAAAAATAATCACACACCCTTATAATAATATAGTCTATAATTTCTAATATATATATATATATATATTTATATTTGCTAAGAAAATTGTCTAGAAACATTGGTTACATACCATGCTTCATAATTTGTCAAAAATGAGACAACAGTATCATTACAAGAATTAATTACTACCTTATTAGGGTGATGATGCTTATCAATGTATGATCAATTATTTCCTATGCTTTCAGCATCTTCCTTATTGAAAGGTTTTTGCTTTGTCAAGTCTATTATTTCCTCCTTTCCTGTCCAAACCTTCTCTACCTCTTTTTGCTGTGACACAGAATGCAACTCCATAAGTTCTTCAGTAGTTCTGGCTGCATTCTTCCACCACTTCTTCAATGTTGCTGCTACAAACCTTTAGCCTCATAATGTTGACCAGAATCATTCATCCTGTCGATTAAGGTTCTTGAGGCATTTGCTTAAACTCTCGAAGTTGCATTCAACAATGCCCAAAAAATTTTACAAAATGTAATTACATTTTATTTTGTTCATTAAATGAATATAGTTATGAAATATGATCATTAAGCAAGATTTTACTGCATTTTGAAAAGATTATTTTATATATGATACAATCAAATAAAAATTCTTTTGCAAAGATGTGATCAACATTTTTTTATGTTGTATTTTTGATTGGATTGATAATTTCATCAGTAAAATTTTGTAAATATGTTTAAAAACGTTTGCTGCTTATGATTCTATTTATTTTGGAGTTACATTCTATTGATTTTATTCTTTCATATTGAGGAATTTTTTATATCTTTTTAATTTATACATTTTTAAATTTTCTAATTTTGTAGATTTTTTTTATATATAGAAAAATGTAATTCTTTTTCTTTTCTAGGTTTTGGAGCATTGTCCATATTATGTGGACTTAGTTTTCGTTGCTTGGTTACTTATTTTGTGTGTTCAGGTGCAGGTTTTGTACATAAAGAAAAATTATTTATTGTTGTGTCTTGGATATCTAAAGCCACACTTCAGGTATGCATCTATTTACTTTCTACGCACAAATTGTGCACATAACAGCGTTTCTGGTATTAAATATCCTTTATTATCTTCTGTGTTTAAAAATAAATATGATATTAATATTATTTTTATTAAAATTTCATTCAATTTTTACTATTATATTTGAAACAAGTTAATTATTTTTTTCTGAAAATTATTTATTGTGCCTTGGATATCTAACACCACAAAAGATATGCATTCATTTTACATTAATCTATGTTTCTGTGGATAAATTTTATATTTCTGGCGTTTGCAGCATTTCTTGTATTAATAATCTCATTTTATAATTTGGGATTTGTATGATGATAATAAATATATATACAATTATTATTTCTGTTAAAAAATACAATTTATATTATTATAAGAGTTAATATTTTTTTCTGAATTTCAAAAGTAAAGTGTATGTGAAATGTATATTTATATGAGTCATGTGATAACTAAAAGAAATCTCAGAAAATGATGAGAGGAAAAACTAACAAAAGTAGATATTCTGACATTAATTGGATAGTTTTGATTCATACAAAATGATTAAATTTTATAAAATGCATATCATTTCTTAAACTATTTTTAATTCGCAATTATCGATTTATGCTAAGAAAGATATCCAAGTTTCTTAAAATTTATTTTGTGAAGATATCCAAGTTTATTTTGAAATAAATCTTGTTAATATTTTGTGTTGCCTACTTTAATAAATTATATTTTCATACAAATGTTAAAGTAGGAATATATTTAGGAACATAACAAATCCTTATTGTAGGAATGTATATTTTATTCCATTATGTTTTATCATTAATATGGTTTTCAAAGGTTACATCAAATATTGTTTTACTATATGATGCCTTCAATATTTTTGTAAATTTGTACTGTAGAAATATATGAACTTCAATGAGTTTTATAAAAAAATTAATTCCAAATAGTTATTTTGTTTCAGTTTTGTATAACTTTCATTTTGAAACAATCAATAATTATAAAATAAATATGCTGATACTTACTTCCTTTTACTAAACTGCCTTTAAATGTGTTCTGTTTTCAAAAATAGCCCATTTTTACTACATTAAAATCAACATACCATATTTAAAAAAAAGGAGAAAAAAATGTCAGTTTTTTTTCTTTGCTGAGATATAAATTTGATGAATTAATTTTGTAGTAACTTACAATCACCATATTTATTATTTTTAATGCTTTTATGAATACTATTGATTTTTCAGTAATTTTTTAATGAATTTTTTTGAAATGCAATCTTTTTAAAAAAAATGTTTAAAAAGTAATAGAGAATTTCAATATATTTAAAATTAATTTTCGATGTTCAATGTATATATATTAATGATAGTGAATTTTGAGTTATTGACATTACTTTAAGCAGTTAATTAAACAGATGCCTAAATATTCATTCTGTTATTATTTTCTGTTTTTCAATTCTTTTTTGCAGTTATTTTTTCAAAAAAATGATAAAAATCTCGTTTTTAGGCTGCTATTGGATCACAGGCTTTAGATTTTGCTAGGCAACATGATTTAGATGAAACTCTTATTCAGTATGGAACAACGGTAATTACTTATTCATATAGAACAAAAGAATTTAAAGTTAGAATTGTTATCTGATACTAATGTTTCTACTTTTATTACACATAATAGAAATTATTTATTTACATTTTCCAAAGGAGTTGCTGTAAATAATTTTTTTAGGATGAAGAATTTACTTAAAATACTATAATTTTATGCTTTATAATTTTTCTTAAACAATCATGTGAAGGTGCAATTATGTAGCATTTAACATGTATTAAATACATATCTTTTGAAATTTTTTTGTTACTATTGTTCCACTGATTCAAAAGATTAAAAAAAAATCTTATTTATTTATTTATTTTTATAAAAATTGGCATCCTTATTAAGTGTATTTTGAAAATTCAATGCATTTTGTCTTTTATTTATTTCATTAATGCTAAAATTTATTTTTGAATGGTTTTGTAAAGATGTGTCAAAGATTTTGTATAATTAAATATGGTTAGAGTTGTAATTCTGATCTTAAGTTTATTAAAATTATCCTTTTTATAGTGTGGGGAAAATTATTATTCTTACAGCTGTTATAAGGATGCATTTATATCTGGCATTGTTCTATACATTCAGGATTTTTATTTAAGAATCTGACTGATGTTGATATACCTAATTTAATGTTCTCAATCATTGAATCAAGGATGAAAACAATCCTTGAATTAAGGCAAATAAAATTACACTTTCCATTTCGTAATGAAAAGAAATAAAGAAGCTGTAACTACATATGTGGCTTCAAAATTAATGGGCCCTTTTAACACCTAAGATTTTTATGAGATTTTCATGTTCTATAGAAAAATTAAATCTCAAAAGGCCTTTTTCTACCAGGATGGATAATTTATCAGTAAATTGGCAATTGTTGAATGTTAAGATTTAAAAAGAATTTTCTTTATTAATAAATGTGGATATTTGTAGTGTGTGATCGATTTTGAACCTCTTTTTGTCTAATGTATATGATTTATTCAAAGATTTCCTAGCTAAAGAGATGATTATACATTAAATTTTCAGAAAATGATTAACTTTTCAGGAATTTTTGGAGAACCAGGCATCTAGAAAATACAATTGCAGCTGCACTTTCCGTTGAACCAAGGAAAAATTATAACATTGTATATTGAAACGATACATCCATACTGCAAAGTTTAAATCATATAAATTTACACCTAAATGAAAAAAGGACCCCACTTGTCAGACAGAATTTCTTTCAACATAAACCAAAATTATCCAAACATTTTTTATTTATTTATTTTACATTTTTCTATATAAAGCAGCCACTTTTACCAATTTTTTAACATACGATATGAAAGAAAGATGGTTATTGATTGTTTGAAAGCTGCTTATGATGTTATGGAGGGCTTAAAAACTGTAACTAACACTCCTTTGATTTTTCAAATAAAGATTTGCATTAGAAAAGTTAGTAATGGATTCTTTAGAGCTAAAATGCAAAAAAAGTATATTAATCTGGAAGAAAAAAAAGGAAAAAGAGCCAACAGATTTGAAATATGAATGTCTGGACTTAGTATGTACCTTCATTTGTAATGTTTTGGATAAATCACTTCGCAACTATATACTTGTCAGAAGTATAAATATTTAGATCTGGGGAGAGTAGCCAAATTAAACCTACACCAATCAGATGAAAACCGTTCTTTCTGTTCTTGGGAATAGAAGGTGCATGCATACATATACATGCACATTTTACAGAATTGCCTGTTATTCTATTTTAATTGAAATGAATTTTTTAAATGATGTTGTTGGCAGTTCAGCAAAGCAACACATTTGTAAAGTTTAAAATATTCAAAATCAAATTGTGAAATTTTCATTAAAATATTGAAAAAAAAGCATATTAGAAACTGTAGGAAACAATTTCTAACTAGTTTTAAGTATGATTCCATGGATAAAATTCTATGTTTTGGCTATAATTGGTAAAAAGTTTATTTTAAATAAAAACATTGAGGTTGAAATATATGTTACAGAAAATTTGATTTCAAGTTAATTAAAAAAATAATAAAATAGAATATAGAATTTAAAAAATCAAATGTAAAAACAAACAAACAAACAAAAAACCGCCTGAAAAAAATGGAATGCGAAGATTACTATCTCAATATGGTGAATAGCTTAAGAAAAGGAGACATATTATAATATAAACTAAATTATTTAAAACCAAAAAAAGACAAAAATTAAAAATACGATTTTTAAGACTGCAAAAATCTTTGGACAAACTAGTTGAAAAGACGGAAGAGAGCAGAGATAGTCATTGCATAGTTGTATCAAATAATTTTAGGAATACAGACTTTAATTGATTAATCGGAAATGTAAATTTAAAATATTTTAATGCTTTACTATTTGCGGTATATTCGCTTAAAAATAAAATAGATTTCTTAATTTGTAGCTATCTATTGCCTTACCCCCTTCAATCTGTCAAGCACTGGTTAAAAGTATAGTTAGAGATTTTTATGGAATTAACATTTTGTAAAGAATTTTTTTCTACTTAAGCGTTATGTAAAGCTAGCAACCTTTAGAAGTTTATACGAAACTAGCATTTAATAGTTGCTGTATGATTAGATTACTAATGGTTAGATGCTTGTATTGTGATCCCAAAATCCATTTCTAGCTGCTGTGCTCTTTCCAATTTCCTGTGTTTTTGTGAGTGCAAATATAACCTCTGATATTTGATTTCCATAGTGATTTGCTTGCTGGTGGCTGGTGAGAACAACCACAGTCAGTTTGAGTAATCTCTATTTCTAATAAAAGGGAATGTATTGATATTGTATTGACTCTCTATAGGACGTTTGACCTAAATCTACTGAATTTGATACAAATACACTTCGCAGGAAGGAAATTTGCACCAAAATTTTGGAATACGCCTTATGGGATTTTCTTTTTTTAATTTTCATTTATTTACGTAGGCAGGCTGCTGTTTTAGTGCTGTTTTTATTTTCTCGTATATGCCGTATGGAAGACGTATGGCAATCTCCGAACAATTCGAACTCGAGATTTTGATGAATATCAACTTTTTAGACTTTTTGAATCTAGACGGAAATTTAGTATACAATCTTTATATCAAATTAGTAGATCAAAGTTTGAGCAAAATTCTCTCCGAGAAAATCTGCCTGTCCGTTTGTTCTAATACAAATTAACACGATAATTACAAAACGAACAGAGATACGTAGATAAGATTCGGGGCAGAGATTTAAAATCTATTGTGTAGATACCTGTCAAAATTTGAGTAAAAACGAACAGGTTGACTGTTTCTCTGCCTGTCCTTTCAGCGATAATTCAAAAACGCAATGACTTAAATATATCAATTTAGGTTTAGAATTGTGTTACTCTAAGTGCAATTTCGAGCCGAATTTTTGTTTCAATAGGTTGAGAAAAACGTGTCTAAAACGCAAATTTGATTTTTGGATATTATTAACGGCATGCCAGGGATTAATCACCAAGGATCACACGATATATTCAGTAAAAAAATTGAATTCACACCAAAAGTTAATATTTCGCAACTATTTTTTTGCCAGTGTCATGCAAGGCGTTCTCTGAAATGTCACTTTCATTAGAGTGTGTGCGTGAAAGTTTTAGGAAGACCATTCTCCTTGGTTTTATTTACTTTTTGCATATCGCTATGTTCAAAAATGTACCATTTTAATTTTTTTTAATGAAAATTATGATCAATTAAAAATTAAGCGAGATTTTGGCATTTATTCATGGTAATTGCGGATAATAATATTACACAAAAATGGTTTTACACTATTTTGAAATTTAAAAAAAAATGCAATATCTTTTAAATGATCCTAATTTATTTATCATGCTAATTTTTTTTTCTGAATTTAAATAATTAAAAAAAATAAAATTACAGTTTTTTAATAATGCATGTTGAACTTTCAACAATGCACTTCATTGTTCCAATGCTATTCAAACCATTTTCATTGTTTTATCAAATATTTAATTTTTTTGTATTGTAGAAATTTAAAGAGTAACAATTCTGCATATTGTCCGAAACGTCCACGTGAGGAATGAGAAAGTGAACTTACTGTGACGCAAAAATCAATGCCCATTTATAACATAGAATGCTACTGAAATAGTTATGTTTCTTATGGCGTTATAATGTTGTGGGACTTGATTCCATTAGGATGGTTCATGACCACAATAAAAATATAAAAGATACTAAAATAACACAAATTTAATGCCTTTGATAAGTAAAGTTTTGCTTTGTTGAGGATAATTAAACATCTAGTCATCCATAACAGATTTAACTGAAATTAAATGCAACCAATATTCTTTTTAAACCGGCTGATGACCAACAGCCGCTAATATATAATAAATTAACAGTCCATTTAATTTTGCATTTTTTATGGTTTTATTCTATTAATGAGTCAGTAATATTATTATTATTATAATTAAAGGCTATTTCCCAACTCATATTAAAAAGAGATTCTAATTTTTCAGAAACATTACAAGTGACAGTATACTTAATGTCCAGTTGTTTTGGGATTGATTCTTGATTCCCATCGTATTTCTCAAAAGAAAAAGGGACAGAGACAACTGATATTTATAAGGATTAATTTTGAATTTTCTGCAATTCTGCAAAAAAGTTAAAAAAGAAAAAAAAAATCACAATTATACTGGATATTCAAGTTAGGAATGTCCAAAAGTAATTGTTGATATTGAAAGAGTCAATCTTGATTAGTTATGAGAAGCTGCATTATCAATAGATGATTGCACTGAATGTTCTTTGAAGATTATTCTGTTTACCACAGATTTGGACTGCTTTTTACTACAGTTAGCATGCATGCAGATGCAACAATTTAAAGTTTGCTGCTTTATTTGTCTAACTGAATTTAAATGAGTAACACATAGTGAAGGGTTTCTTCAAATTGAGTGCAACTACCACTCTCTAAATCTATATTTTAGTAGAATAAGACTTAAATGACTGATTTCAGAAATAGCAAGTTCTTGCTTACCTCTTAAACATCTACTTAATCACTTCTAGTAATTTACAATGAATTTTATTAAACTGCAAATAAGCTTGAGGAATTTATTAAAATCATATATGCTTCTGCTAATAGTTAAATATTATTCAGTTGATATATATTTTTGCTTTTTAGGTCTTGAATGTGTCTGTGTTGTCAATTGTAATGACAGCTCCTTTAGGTGCTATTTTAATTAGTCTCCTGGGACCTGTTTTACTGACTCAAGATACCATTCCAAGTGATAGTGATGAGCATTTTGAAGAAGAAGATGCCAATGTCATACAGACAGAAGAGCAGTCTTCTGCAGTTTTGGTGGAAAAAGATAAGTGAGATACAGAAAGAATTCACTTTTGAATATTTATCCATAGTTAAAACATATTTGATGTAATGGAATCTTTTTGCCAGTAACCTCAGAAAATGAACTAATCTAATTTAACAGCTTTCATAGTACTTGCCAGACATATACTGAATAAATTGTTTTTAATGCTAAATTATTTTTAAGTTTTCATTACTTCTGTCAAATATTTTAATTCTTGAGAAATTTATTGGTGTTATATAGAAGTGTACTTTTAATACTCTTTCTTAAAATATATTTTCAGAAAGAAAGAGTTCAGATAATTGCAATAATATTATTTACTGTTTAAATTTAAGTTTATATAAATGGTAAAAGACATTTTCATGATGCTTCCTATAATGTGTTGATATCTGTTTTCCTTTCATTTGATTGATATTATTATATTTAATTTAAAGCTTATTTTTATTATGCCATATG
Organism: Argiope aurantia; assembly: GCA_026543865.1. Taxonomy (NCBI): domain Eukaryota; kingdom Metazoa; phylum Arthropoda; class Arachnida; order Araneae; family Araneidae; genus Argiope; species Argiope aurantia. The sequence continues at coordinate 253,450 of JAPMOR010100287.1, read as the reverse complement.
TTATTTTAATTTCTCAATTTAATACTATATAACAAACATTTTATATTTCTATGTACAATGGATCCATACATTGACAGTATTATATTTCTGATATAGAAATGCATATAATGCAGTGGGACCAATTTTAATGTTAAAGAAATTTCTGTGTTAAAATATAGTCCATCCATTTTACATATATGGGTTTTTGTTGCAGTTGTTTGTTATCGTCTTGCTTTTAAATATGTGTATTTTTGTAGTATTATCAATTTATATGCATTATCAGTCTGCTGTTATGCAAGACATGATATGTAGTCAATTGAAATGCAAAATGTTCACAAATGAATGTCCCAATTTTGCAGGTTTTAAAAATAGTACAACCTTGTTGTTTTCAGAAATAAAAAGTAACAATTAAAAGTTTAAATTCAACACCATAATAAGTGTTCAGTGTGAGCATCTCCAGAAATAAGAATCACATCAAAGTGATATGATAATTTATCCTACAGTTTTTTTCTGTATCTCTGGTATGATATTTTGAAATACGTAAATGTGTCTATTTTATGTTTGCTGATGGCAGTTGATAGTGGTACAACAAACACCCATTGTAGCTTCAAAAAATAAAATTAAATTAATGTATAAAAGAATCTTTTTCTTTCTTATCAAAACTTCACCATAACATGCAGAAAATGAATTATTATATGTTGCACGAATTATATTACCTGAATATCCTTTGTGCTTCTGTAGGGGCTTATATAGAACATTTGTAACTTTATTGATCTTTCAACTGTTCTGTTTGACTTCCAATGAATAATAGGATTGTATTTTCTAGTTTTCTCTTAATAGTGCTTTAAAAATTGGAATATTCATTCATGTAAGGAGTCACATTAAACAATTGTAATTATACTAAACCTTCATCTATTATTTTTTTTTTTTCTGAAGGACAGCAAAATTGTACATTACTTTTTAAAAATACCCCTGTGAAGTTGAGATATTCATTTGTGAGCATCATATATATTTATATGTATATAATATTCTCTTTTCTTCTTATTAAATGTTGACTTTTTATAACTGTTAAGTACTAATAAATTGAAATATTTTAAGACCTTGTTCCTGACAAACTGTTTATTGATAATAATCAATAGAGTTGACGTGTGCTTCTTTCAAATATGTTGGTTTGTTTTATTTTAATTGTCATTTTGTTTGTATTTTAAGAAATTTATAATTATTAGAGATAGATAATACTTTTTATTGAAAATAATATATTAAATGTAAATTGTGCATTAGAAGTTTACTAAATTCTCAGATGCATTTTTAGTATTTATACCACCATAAAATTTCATAATTGTCTGCACATTTAGAGTATCGAGTAATCTTTAAAGCCTATCAGTAAGTGTAATAATAGTAATAATCCTTCCAAAATAACTTTTAATACAGTTATTTAAAGTTTTTTTCTTAAGAAGATTGTAAAGTTAAAAAACATTTTTTATATTTAATTATGTATTATCATTTAATTTAAATTGCACCATTTCCCAACATCTATTATG
>JAPMOR010100287.1:220268-251830 GCA_026543865.1 Argiope aurantia | reverse complement strand
AATGTGAAAGTGGCAGCAATATGTTTAATTAATAATTAATATGAAGTGAATGTGTACAGTTATATATATATATATATATATATATATATATATTGAGAACGCATTTGCCTGTTAATTTTTTCTGTTCTTTTTATTATATAAAAAGCAAAAGATTCTCTTATTATAAAGGAATATATTTATAATATTTATGTATTTTTCATATATCAGTTTTAGATAAATAGTATTTAATTCTTTTGATAGTTTCCTTTTAATTCAAATATAAATAATTGATTTTTTTTTTAAGATAAGGAATGGGTGCATAATTTATGCAACAATACTTATCCAGACATAAAAGTGTTCAGTTGAAACTAATGCCATTTTCTGTAATTTCCTTTTTTTAAAATTATTATTTTTATTTATCTTTAGCTAATTTATCATCCTTAATGTATTCAGCCATATCTTTTTTTTTATTTTCTATTTTAATATGTGATAAATATTTTCTTCACTTAGGTATTTTTAGTTTGGCATTTAAACAGTCAGTATTTAGTTGCTATTATTTTTACCATTGTTGAATAATAAATGCATAACATTATAACACACTCTCTTTTATTATTTCTTTACATGATTATGTTTAAATATATATTAATTTTTATTATACAAAAAATTTTTACAAACTTGAAGTGGAGAAACTGCTTCATTTTTTGCGCACAATTTTTTATAGTGTCTAAATTTACTTAATATTATCGTTGAATGTATTCTTTTATTTACATTGTATATTTATTTATTTTTTCTGCGTGATAAGATAGAAATTTTTTTAACTTATCATATCTACTGATATATAATCAATGTTAAACATTTTGAAATTTCTATGAATTTTTAAAATTTCATAGAAATTTTCATATATTTATTATATAATATTTTGATAGAATGATGTAAATTGCATTTTGTTGACATATTCAGGTGACAATCGTTTTGCATATTAATATTAAGTGTGATGCATTTACCTCTTTTAAAATAAAGAGAAATGCATTTCGTGGGTTATTGAAATTTTTTATGTACTATTTTCTATTCAAAGTAAAAATTTTATTGCTACACATTATCATCAGCCATCTATTAGTATGTTAAGACACTAGGTTTTACATTCATAGTACATTATATGCTAGTGTGTTAGGAGTGTTGAAGAGAAAAATGCTGCAGTTTCAATTTTTGTAATATGATTAACTTAGTTCATTGCATTTGGGTTATTAATTATTTAAGTATAATATTTGATACATAACAACACCCAATTCATTTTTTACATTATTTTTAGGAAAAGTATTGATAATTATATTTGGGACACTGAAATTGCTAATATTAGGTCTACTGGAAAGTTCTGTCCGTTTTAGAATGAAACAAAGGAATACATTTTTTCATACTTTGGATAAACTTTATTGAATAATATAATTGCCATCATTATTTGTGACTTCTTGCCAGCATGATGGCAATTTGTATATTCCATTTTTAAAAAATGTCTTATCTCTAGAGGCCAAAAATTGAACCAGTGCTTGTCTGATATCTTCTTCGTTCTTGAATTGTTTGCCCTGCAAGAAATTTTGTAAGGACAGAAACAAGTGATAATCAGATGGGGCTAGGTCCGGGGAGTATGGTGGATGCGACAGAATTTCCCAGCCTAGCTCTGCGACTTTCTGACGAGTCCCCAAAGCAGTATGTGGCCTGGCATTGTCATGAAGCAGTATGATGTCCTTCCTATTGAACATCGCCGGCCTCTTTTCTTGGAGTGCTGTTTTTAATTTATCCAATTGCTGACAGTACCTCTCCGAATTTAGCCTTTCGTTTGGTTTCAACAGCTCAAAATGTATTGGTCCTCGAATGTCCCACCATATACACAACATTCTCTTGTTCAGGCTCAACTTCGGTTTAGAGGTAGAGGGGGCAGGTTTTCCGGGTTCACAATATGCCCTTTTTCTTATGATGTTTTCATAGGTAATCCACTTTTCATCCCCAATTATGATTGTAACCGGAGCGGACAGAACTTTCCGGTAGACCTAATATTATTAGTAAAAAACTAATAAAAGATATCTTATTTAAGTAAGTGTAAAAAATGTGATTCATTTGATTGATTTGATTTGCATTTTAATATGATAACATTTTGCCATTCCAAAATACAAAAAAAAAAAAAAAAAAAATACAATTTTATAAAAATATGTCCTTTTTTATTATGATGTTACTGTGGCATTTTCAAATAAGTTTCCTACTATTATGAAACTTTAAATTTATAGAAGTGCTGTATATAGAAATGTGATATTAATGTTGATCCAGAGTGATGTTTATAGATTATTAGTTTTTGTCCTGTTACAATAGAAATAAAACATAATTGACTGTGCTAATAAATATGTGATTTTTTTTTATCAACATGCAAAACACAGACTCTGTGACTTAGAATAATGAGTTAATTATGATTATATAACTTTTCTTATTGTTTCTATATATTCACTTTCCTTGTTATTATTTTCTAAGTCTTAATGTGTAGATAATGTTATAAAGATTTGTGGTGCAATTTTTTTTCTGTTTATTTTACCATGAACTCAGCCATTTTTATGAATTTTTATTGGTTCAGAAATTAATTAAAGATTTTACAAATCCTTAAGAAATTTATTCTAGATTTCCTTTTTTTCTAAGTTTTTTTCTTACCCATTCTTCTTTTTCTTTTTTTTTGGGGGGGGGGTACTATGTGAACATAATTTATGTGAAATGGGAGGGAAAGAGAAGAGGCTAAGGGGAAAGGATATCTGTGAATAAGGTACAAGTACAGTTGAGTAAATATAAAGATTATAGTTTTTAGTTTCATTTCGTTAGAAATAAAACTAAACTTGATAAAAAAGTATTTTATAATAAAAAATAAAATTAAAAAAAACGTTGACCATTTTTTGTAAAAACAAAACAAAACATTAAATTTATTTTTATCGAAAATTTTCTGTTATTGGCCATCTGGGAGAAATGTGACTGATACTATGTTATTAATATCAAGCAAATTTATTTTTAATCTTCGATTTCCCTGTGATACACATTTATTTCATCGATATATCTACCCCTTCTTTAAATGTTGCAAGCTTCTATGATAAATATGAATTTTTGGTTTCATAAGCAAACCCTAATTTCTTTCATAATGCTAAATAACTCACCAATTTAAAAATATTGATATTAGATATTTTTCACCTCATGTGATTATACAGGATATTCACTCTAATCGTAAATCAATTTCTAATTTTTAAATTGGTAAAGATAAACGTAACTTCCATTTGGAAAAAAATGCTTTAAAATGCATGAAGAATTGCATTTTATATTGTGTGAGTTAATAAATATGATTGAAAATATATGATATGTAACCTTTTACTCAGTACCTGGGTGTTATGAATCATATTTAGAAAAATATTGTTTTTATAGTTTAGCATTAAAAAAAAACTGTTCCAATCTTCTTCAATTAATACTGATAGAGTTATACAGTTTTAATTATCACTTTTTGAACGTTTTTAGACAATTTCAAGGGCTTCAGTCAACATGACATGCTTTCTAAAGATAGTCATTGTTTGTTTTAAAATAATTAAATTGTAAGTCTTTGTCCTAGGGAAGTGGAGGTCCTTTTTTGTTTAAAATATTAGTGGTCAAGAATATTTTACTAAATATAATTAACAGGTTCCGAAGACTAAAAAAATTGAAATATCATAATGTTTTCAAGATTATATATAATAACTAAAACAATATAAAATACTGTGTGTTTACAGAGTCACTCTCTGATTACAAAAAATTATTGTAAAAAACATTACAACTTGGCATATGGTTGTTTCAAAATATTACTAAGATTTTTAGAAAATTTTTATTAAAATCACTTACATCAGTAAGTTTTTGTGGTAGCAACTTTAGTAGTTTAAAGAATGTCAAGGCTGTGTTTTGATTCTCGACCAGTATTGCCCAACATTTTGGCTATCATACTAAATACAGCATCTGTGAACATAACTTGATGCATCTTTGAGGTCATCAATATTTTCAAATTCTATTGCAAACACTGTGGCTTTTATGTAACCTCAAAATCGACTTTGATTAGTTATGGCCAATGTGAATTCATTGAACGAAAGAACACATTGAATCTCTTGCTTTTTGGTGTCATTTTTACAACAATTCATTGTAAAATAACTATTTTTATATTTGTTGTGTTATGTATTGGACTAAAAGATAAAGGAATACTATTATTTCACAGTAAAAAAAATTGCTGTATTATATTTAAAGGTTCTTTAGTAATATTTTTTTTATAATAAGGTAAAGACTTTATAACCACCCTGTGTAATTCATTTTGCCATTTAAAACATTTGCTATTAGACAAAATAAGTGATACGATTAAATAGGTATCTTATAGGTTTAAAAAAAATGGAGGAGTTTTATTCTTAAAATTATCAACCTTATCTTTTTTCGAGAGATGTAGCAAAACAAATCTTTCTCAGAACCTCTTGCATTAAGAATTCCGATAATTTTCCTAACAAACTAATTTCACCAGTTTGTAAGCATAGGTAATCAGTCACAGTGCTCCAATTCTATAACCATTCTATACTTGCTTAATTTACTATAAAAGTATAATAATAATAATTGTTATTATTATTTAGCATATAGATCAGATTTAATTTATCAAAGTTAGTAGACTTGGCTAAATTTTTACGATTAATGTGGTTGTAGAATATCTTACGATAAGGTGAATATAAGATAATATTTTTTAGAAATATCTTTGAATGTATTAAGTTGTTTTTCGTCTTTTATATACTGAATTTCTGTATTTGGACGTGATAAATTTTAATTGATGTAAATATGAATGAACAATATAGTTAATATTTTGATTTTTAAAATATTTATAGAAATCGTAAGTTCTAATAAATGTAGAGATTTTGAAATACTGGAACTCAAAGTTTATAGTATGTATGCCACAGCAGTAAGAACAACAATACAAAAAAATATTACTTTAGAATGTTTTACTAAAATACATGAAGAATAACCTTTAAACCTTAATACTGCATATTGATAGTTTCTTTAAGGCGTAGTAAATTCGGTTTATCGAAAGAAGCAAATCCTCTGTCAGTCTTTTTGGACGGTCTTCGCTTGAACAGAAAAATAATTCATTGTCACTTCAACTATCGATGCCTGCTCTGAGATTTTAATTAACAAAAATGTGATGAATAACTTGCTTTAAACCTTTTTTTTTTATCACCATTCCATTTTCTTTGGATTGCATTGATGATATAGAATGGAATCATCTGCAATCTACATACTTGAATTTAATCATTAACGTTGTTTTTGAGACCTTGGAGAAATCCTTCTATCTCTCCCACACTTGCACATCTTCTTGCTCCGTAGTCTGAGACTGTCACTTCCGTGATGCATTCCCTTTCCTCCTCGCCGGAAGTATCTGCTGAAGTGGAAGAAGCGGAACACTCTTCCTTCAGTAAGAAGGGTGCCAGAAAGTCAATGAAAGCTGCTCCCAGTGGGGCAGTTAGGAGAATCGACACCACTGACATCATTAAAACCTAATGGGTGAAATATCAATATATGGTTTTAATTAAAATACTATGACATACAGTGTTAAATTGGGCATAGGTATGTAGGACGTTTGTATAGATGTACAGAGAGTGATCAGTTAATGTACAAAATCCATTCAAAAACAATTTTTATCAGTCATCAATTTATCTCATATTTTTATAGTAGTAGATTTATTCATTCTGTAAAATTGACAAAATGAATGTTGGAATTATTTTTTAAATATGATCCAATATACAATTTCTGAACCCGGTAGAAATCGGCATCGGTATTTAGTCCCAACTGGAAAGATGCTTTCAACAACGTAGTTATTTTATTTTATGTTGCTTGCACCAGTAAATGCATTGTAATAGAATTGCATTCTTGTCCATTAGTCACACAATGTAAAATATTCATTTAAATTTTAAAAAATCATCTGTGACTAAAATTAAGCGAGTTTTAAAGCTTTGAATATTACTGTTGTAATACATTTCAATGACCATGTCGAGGAAGATGCGCTGATCACTGAATAACGTTTTTTCGTGGCTTCTGTTGATTAAAATAATGAAACTAAAATCTTCGCATTTCTTCAGTTTTGATGGCAAGGGAGTAGAAGACCTTCTGTCTAAAATGTCTGTTTATCATTATTAGGACCAGGGAACTGCATAAAAATTTAAGTATCGTAATTTATTCAAACGTGTATTGATTGCCACAAACAACATAAAAATAAGATGATAACTTATAATGCATAGTCAAACACAATATTGTATTTGTATTACATAAAAAACTACTGGCATTATTAAAAATTATTTTTAAAATATTCAAAATTTCTTTTGTATCTCCTGATTTTTGATTTCATTCTTATGGTGTTATTTTCTTGAAAATTCGGTAGTTATTATTCGAAGAGAGTCATCTTAAGTTTGAAAATATTATTTATCCGATGATGTCAGTCTGATTGTTGTAATTTTTACTTTGCTTTCCATGATGGTCCAAAATGTTAATTTTTAATTGCAATTGCGATAACGTGGTCACAAATGCTTTAATATGTTCTCTGATGCTAATAATTAAATTAATTAATATAAACTGAATATTTAAATGGTGATATTTTTCTTGGATGTTAGTATCAAAGTACATGCTAAAATAAATTTTGTTAATATGGTGTATATTTGTTTAATTTCATTGAAAATTAGATTTTTGTTTAGGAAAAATACCTATCTCCAATAAAAGATTTGATCGACATTTTATACGTAATTACAATTTTAGTTTGAAGTTCACAAGCTGAATTCATTAAACTGAATTTAAAATTTCTTGTATAGTGATATATGGTGTAGACATGTTTCTCTGTCAAATATTCAAATAAGCAATAACAATAATAACATATTTGAGGATTAAAATGTACTTTTGAAAAAAAATATAGTAAATCTGCTCTGTATATGGTTTTATAAATGGATGAAATTACCTGAAATTATATTGGAAACTAAAGAAAACAGAACGAAAAAGTACCTTTTGACTGTTGTCTTTGAAATCAGGTTCTGTAGGATGAGATCTTGCATAGTCCAGAGCTTGTGAGCCAACTGCTGCCTATTGAAAGCGGATAAATAAAATCGTGTTCGAATAGCCATTCTGAAGTTTTCCATAGAAAAAAAAAATTATCCGTTTAAAACTTGATAAGTTCTATATTTATGTATCCAAATTTATCATATTTACCTGCACTGTTGCCTTCGCCACCCACGATGCAGAAACGAATATTTGTTCTTTCAAATTCAGTTTTGATCCCAATAACACAAAAACGGTGCACAAGAATCGAAATATAACTCCTAAAACTAAAGCTAATATTGCAAATCCTGTAAAAATATATTATATATTATATTTTTAAATAAAACCGACAATGATTCCAAATTTAAATTATTTATAAATAAATGACAGTTATTTGCAATTCTGATTCTAAATATCTTTGCTTGATAACGTTTAAGAATTGATTTGTATTGATTAAGAATTGATTTGCTTGATAATGTTTAAGAATCTTCAGTTTATTCTTATAATTTTCTTTTAATTATATAACAGTGGAAATGTGACCACACACACACACATACAAATTTGTTGAATTTCGTTTAAAGAACATGGATATAAATTTAGTAGCTAAAAGAATGGAAAGTATTGTAAAATATACTTTCAAACATTTTAAAGAATTTTATTAAAGTTATCAAATAAAAAGGTCATCTTTTGAATTATAAAATGTATAAAAAGGATTTTTGTGCTGTATTAATAATGTTTCAAAGTTATTGAGGTAAAATTTAAACTTTCGATAAATTTTTAATTAAAAATATTGGCAAATCTTTTCTTAGTACTTACTACCCAAGAAACTACTTTTGCCGAATTTGATAATTCTGTATCCAAAGTTAAAGAGTTTCTAATAATATTTTCAAGTAGTACTATGTAGTTTATAGATAGTAACAAGCTACTCTATATAAACATTATCATCTCAAAATTATCTGTTTTTGTTACATGAATTGTTTATATTTGAATTCGCTGTATGATTTGTATTACATTATAATTCGACTTTTTTTTTACATTGATGGTATTTATATTCAAATTTTTGCTATCTTGGTACCGATTAATTGGGTCTTATTTTGTTTACTTGGTGCAGATTTACTTATAAAAAGTTCTTACAAATCAACTGATTTATCTTAGCTAAATAACGTGTCAATTTCTTTGCTTTAAACATATTGCAAGAAATAAAAATGTTTCTTAAACTTTAATGCGCAATATTTCTAAAAAACTGGATCTTCACTGACTCTAGTAGTAGGAAGATATGGACACAGATCGAATCTCGACTGGTTGATGAATTAATTACATTGTAGTCATTGGGGATAATGGCTATTTAGTGCTAGTTGTTTCTGCATCATAAAAAAATGTCTGTGGATTATTTGGGAAACAACCTACTCGGCAGATTTTATTAAGAAATCATTTAAACGAAGAATTTATGTCAAAATACTTTAGAAAACTAAATTTACATAAACATTCTGATTTTCAGCTAGCATCTTTAATACCACGCAGTTAAAGTACGATAATTATACATTATAATACGGCGTTCTTTAAAATAAATTAATAGATCTACAAATGCAGAAAAAATGTACTTAAGAAAATAAAAATGATCAACTTGAAGAAATTTTTTGAAATTTTAGTTAATTAAAAATTAACACTAGAAAGTCCGGGATTTCGATTACTCTTAAACGCCCACTCTTAATGTCGTTTCGTCACCGCGATAAAAAATAATTACATGACTACTGCTCAGTAGGGTTTAGTTTATTACTTTTTAATATTATTCACGTAATTATCATATATTATGACTCTTTATATCATAAAATAACTGTAACAAAACAAATTATTTAATCTTGTAAAATGAAATAAAAGAATATTTATAAATACTAGTATAATAAGCAAAATCGTAATTTTTATGAGAATGCAAGTTTTTTAATCACTATTTATCGTTTTTATGCATAATATTTTGTACATACCTATTTTGCAATGAATGCAGTGATATTCAATTCTTCTTGTATATTTTCCGCACACCAATTTTATGCAAGACACACATTACACTCTTTAATTTCGCACTTTTTGCGTTGCAGCGAAATTAAAGGAATTTGTAATTCCTTTAAATTAAGTATTTATTACTTGAAATATTATCAATTTCATTTGCACTTTCTTCAGATTCTCTGCTGTCACTTTCACGCAATCTTATGTTTTCATCGGAATCTAAATTAGAACAAGACAGCTCACCACCATCCGATTCATTATCAGAAAGCTCTCACAACAAACCTTTTCTACAAGCCTTCGTTCCAGGGTCTGCTCTGCACAGGTTCGAAAATCCAATTAATTTTTTTTTATGAGCAGATAAGCAAATGCTATGTAACGAAACACTTAGAAACAACAATTTAATTTAATAATTGATTAATTTCCGCTGTGAACCTAATAACACTGCATTCAAGGTCAAACAAATTTGCGATAATACTTTGGGAAATTTGTTTTACTAATGGTATCTATTTTTTGTCGAACGATAGCTATTTATAATGATAAATTGCACTGGTATCTAAACGACACCAGCGAACGTTTTAGGTATATTTAGTTTTAAAATCTCTCTTAAATAACCTAGAACTACAACATTTCTTCTGTGTAATCACCAAGGAAAATGATTAAAAGTCATAAAAAATTTTCAAATTCCCTTCAAAAATGCGGAAAGGAGAACAAACTAAACAGATTCGGGTGTCCAATCGACACCAACGGACTTTCTAGTGTTAAGCGAAATTTCAAAATTTCATAACTACTGAAATTATAATACAAATTTGTTTTTTGCATCATGTTAATAATTAGAAAATTATTTTTTAATAACATCAATATAATTACTATGCAGTTTTTCGTTAAATTTTGACAATATTTAAAAAAATACAATTTTAGGTAAATTTTTAGCATTAAATTTCATTTCTTCTTTAAAATTCAAATGTTTTTCATTATTTCATTAAATATTTCCTTCCATTGTTGAAAGTTAAAGAAGAAATGATCTTCTAACTATCTGAAAAGTTAAGGTAGGAATCAGAAAAGGAAATTACATTATTACAAAAGGTAATATTGCAATTGAAAATAAAACAAAAACAATATTGATTGTGCAACTTGATCTGGGGGCACCCAAGTCGAGCAAAAACAAGCGGCACGCCGTACCGTCCTTTTCTCGAAGCAGTTCAGGCCATTTTCGACCCCCTATAACTTCGTTGTGAGTAAAACTAGAAGCTTGAAATTTCAGTAACCAAGCAGGCATTATATAAACACGGTATATTTCAAATTTCATTAAATTTGAACCAGTACTTTAAGAATTATAACTAGTCAAAGTTTGTGAATTTTGTCACTGATTGACTGACTGATCGATCATCAAAACTCTAAGACATTTCTAGCAGACATAGAAGCTTTAAATTTAGAATACAATTAGTGTTTAGTGTATAAATCAGAGAAAAACTAAAATATGCGTGTAATAATGAACGGATCGATAAATTTCTCGAAGTTTCGAGCATTATCTATTTTGTCGGCAAATTCGTTGCCAAATGGTCGCCAAGTTTGTCATCAAGCTCTGGGATCACTGGCTCGGCATCCGACAGCATCCAATACAGATTAATATAAAGCTATCTTTCTTATGATGACACTATTCTCGCTGGGAAGCAAAATTACAGGTTTGTAACAATATCTAATTTGAAATAATTCAATTTGAAGCTGTGGAAGCTGCAAACGTAATGGGTGACTTTCAGAGAATCAATCTGGTAGAAGAAGAGCAAACTGATCTTCAAAGTATGATCGCAAAACTTAATGCCGATCAAAAAAGAGTCTTCGATATGATCACAAATAAAATGGACACAACTGATAATAACGCTGACGTTTTGCGCTGTTTTGTGAGTGGAACTGGTGGCACTGGAAAGAGCTTTTTAATAAAATCTCTGAAAGTTTGGGTTAAGACGTATAGAAGCTTCAAATATAGAATACAATTAGTGTATAGTTATAAATCAAGGAAAAACTAATAGACTAAAATAATGAATAGACTATTGCAGCTGCCTGTAGAGCACAAGCAAACACCGAAGTACAATCCACTTTCTCATGAAGTGCTCCAAGTTCTGAGATCAGATTTGAAAGAAGTAGTGTTGTTTATCATAGACGAAGTGTCGATGATATCCAATGTTACTTTAACATATATTCATTTACGCTTATCTGAAATATTCGACACAAGCGACGATCAGAATGGGTGGTTTAGAAAAAACATCTTGTAGTTTTCGGAGATCTCTTACAGCTTCCGCTGGTAAGAGAAAAGTCACCTTTTGAAAAACTGTCAACTGCTGAAACTAACAAGTTGTTAGGTTCCCTCAGTACCGAATCTATGGATTGAACTGTTCATATACGATGAACTTACAATTAACATGCGACAGCTCAATGATTCTAATTTTGTTGAAATGCTAAATAGAATAAGATTAGGCGTGACTACAGAAAAAGACCGCGACTTACTCTCGACTAGATTAATAACTCTCAAATCCAATTCAAATGAAAGCAGATTAATTGAAATAATTGAATACCTCTCGAAACTTCCTGATGATACCGTTTGCTTATTACCTACAAAAATCATGTGTCAACAATTAAATACTGCAATGCTTAAATCTCTTCCACATCCCGAAATAAAACTTTCAGCTGTAGATAGCATAGATTGCCCCAGATACCTAACAAAAAGAGCTCGTGAATGTATAAAAAAATATGAAGACGATGCTTCTATGACTGCAGGCCTCGAAGAGAACATAATTATAAAAATAGGAGCAAAAGTCATGTTAAGGCGAAATATTGACGTGAGTCTTGGTTTAGTTAATGATTCTATCAGTATAGTGCAAAGAGTAAAGGTTGATCCGGAAAATACAAAAATAATTAAGAAAATATACATTACATTTAATAAAGAACATGTTTGCGAGCTTAGTCCGGTCAAAACTAAATTTGAAATTATTAATAGAGCTTATGTTCATCGCGGACAGTTTCCCATATGTATAGCCTATGCTATAACCATACACAAAAGTCAAGGCCTAAGTCTAAATAATGCACTGATGGATATAGATTCTGCAGTATTCACATCCGGTCAAGCTTATGTGGCACTTTCGAGAGTTACAAGTCTGGATGGCTTACATCTAATTAATGTCGACTTTGGAAGTATTAAAGCGCAGGAATCCTCAGTTTGTGAATACAACAGACTAAGAAGCATTTACCGTCCAGACTTGTCAAAAATTGTAACATCAAAGCTTACGAGAAAAACCCATAGAGTCAGGGAGTGGGCTTTAAGAAAAAATGTAGCTGAAGCTCAAGAAGTAGTATAAGAAAAGAAAAAGAGGAAGACTGCATACAAAAAGAAATGAGATGCCATCAAAAACATAATTTGTAAAAAAAAACAAGTCCCGCAACTCAGTTCTTCTGTCGTAAAAAGTTGTGAGATCCATGTAATACCAAGTCGGTCAATTTATTCAGTCCTTACTTAAGGGTCCTTCTGTCTTTATTATGTAATTAGCTAACCTAACCAACTTATAGTGACCATATCAATATTAAAAATCTTTTATGGTTTAAATAAAGATTGACTTGGCCATCGCATGAAAACACAACGTATCTTTACATTACATTAGATTACATTAACATGTTATATTAAATTAGATTGTTTAGTGCGATTGCCAAGTCAATCTATTTATTTAAACCATAAAAGATTTTTAATATTGATATGGTCACTATAAGTTGTTGTTAGGTTAGCTAATTACATAATAACTTAAGACAGAAGGACCCTTAAGTAGGGACTGAATAAATTGACCGACTTGGTATTACATGGATCTCACAACCTTTTACGACAGAAGAACTGAGTTGCAGGACTTGGTTTTTTTTTATAAGTTATGTTTTTGATAGCATATTGATTATCCAGATACTTTAGTTTTAATGGCACTACAATGACACAGGATTCTATTTCATTAGGTGAATGTTTTTTTGAGTGAATATCAAAATACGTATAAGAGATTTAAATTAAATAAAACATAACCAATATACCCTGTAAACCAGTTGGTAATCAAAAGTGGTTAGATAACAGTGTTATACAATGCTATAACTATGTTTAAAAATATTTTCCGAGATTTAGGATTCATTTGGTTATTTAAAAAACATTCTTGAAGAAAGTAAGAACCTGAGTAGTAAATAAAGATTTATTCATAATCTAATATGCAATTTAAATTGTCTGAAGTATTTATTAAATGCTTATCTAGTGTAAAACAGATGAATATTTATTACGGAAAAAGATACACTGCTTTGAAAATTTTGCATCTATTTGCGAAGATCAATAATCTTTTGTCACGAGCATCATCAATTTTCCAGCTAATTAGTTAGACAAGACGTTACACCTGCCTTCTTTTAATTTCAATATTAGTAAAATATTAAATTTGGGAATTCTGATTTAAATATTCTCATGAAAAATATGTTGATTACATAAGAATGGTATGATAGATGGTTTTTAATTGAAATAAAGTTAGTTAAGGTGGTTAATAACAATAGTAGAAACAAAATAACATTTGAAAATTAAGAATAATATCTTATGAAACAAATAGTTAAAGTTTTAAGACTTTTATAAAAATAAAACTTTTAAAATGTCCACAGCTGTCTAAGTATCTAAATTTATTATTCTACAGGGTGTCTCAGGGTCAGAGTTCCAATAAAAATAGGATGCACCTAAACGGCTTGGACTCATAATAATAATGAGTCAGAAATGCTTATATTACATATTGCATTTGTACTGGATTCCCGAACATTGTCCAAGGTACTCTTTATTTCAAAATTTCATAATAAGATTATTATTCATACCAATGATCTTATAGTTGTCCACATGAACACAGCGTGGTCATAACAATGACTCGCAACTGAACGTTAATAGACTGAAAATTTAGATCCAATGTTCATAGTTCAATTCCAGAAAAAAAATTTCTTTCTTCCACATATATGCACATAGATATTTTGATCGATGACATTATCAAGACTTTATTATTATTTTTTATTAAAAGAAAGCAATCCCTTCTTTGCCATTCACTTGCTCGTTTCCGATGGTTTTTTTTTTTTTTTTTTTTTGGTTGGGAAAAAATATGTTTGGTGTGAATCTTTCCATACAAATTTTTTTACTGCAGTTTCAAAGTGTAAGATGATTTTTAGCGAAATGTAAAGGTGTTCTTCTCAATTCTCACATGAACTGTGCATTTTGGATTTACTTATTTCGAATCTGAGTGACTGGTTAATGATCACCCTTTATTCAATGTGGATAGTTGTGACATCATTGGTTATGGTCATTGAATCTTGTTAGGAATTGCTGAAATGAAGACTCTCATAGAAGAACGCTTGAGAATCACTCGCAACACTATCAACCACATCTGGCAAGCATTTCTAGCACAGGATTGCTCTGTGTTTCCGAGTTGTTCCATTATACCTTAATTTCTTAAAAGTTTGGAACCCTGATGCTGAAACACCCTGTAGGTCTTTACATCTTATAATTTTCCAATGTTTACATAAAAATCATACCTAAATCCTTTCCTAAGCTTTTAGTTGTTATTTCTGCTCCGATGAGGCCGAACAGGAATGGTTC
Source organism: Argiope aurantia (assembly GCA_026543865.1). Classification (NCBI taxonomy): domain Eukaryota; kingdom Metazoa; phylum Arthropoda; class Arachnida; order Araneae; family Araneidae; genus Argiope; species Argiope aurantia. The sequence continues at coordinate 237,126 of JAPMOR010100287.1, read as the reverse complement.
AATGAGATTCCACATAATACCCGTTATCCACGCTATATGTTTCTGCACAAAGAAATCGCATGAGAAGCTATGTAAATTTATAAAATTGCAAGCAACCATTTCTTAAGGCGAAATAAAACTGAACATATTGCTTATCCTAATTGCTTTGGAACTTAACATTATTCAATTTAGCTTCAAATAACTCCATATTGAAGTTTAGTATAGATATTTAACTCCATTATAGACATTTGGATCCATTTTGAAGTTTAGAATCAACTTCCAAATTCTTATTAATTTATAAGGATATTCTGTTTAACAAATAGTAGCAGGAATTTTTCTTTGATTCAAAAATGTGTTATTGTTTTGTAAAAAGAAGTAAAATTTCTTTTTCTTTTTTTCTGTATCTGGATTCAGATACTCTAAAATTGAAATTGAATTAATGATTTTAATTCAGATAGTTTATTTACGGTATGAGAGCTTAATTATTGAAATCATGATTCAGAAGAGCTTATAGCTTGCTTATTAAGGCACAGAATGGTACTGTGCTGAATCTCAAGAAGGTTTTGGTTTCTCTCCTCTGACTGTGTTTTTAATAATCATGATTAAAAAGTGATGAATTGGTTTTGTTTCAGCAATGATTTGTTCTTTGCGATCACACTCGCTATTGAAAGCTTTTCTGATTTATCCTTCAAGATAAATACAAATTTGGGCAGTTTCCCAAAAACGCCTTCTAAGGTAGCAACTTATAGTATGTACTGGCACTTTTCAGGTGCTACGCCGCCTCTCTGATCAATATATGCTGAACTTATCGAATCTTTACTTCATGGACTTGTATAACTATGCTCGTTTAAGTGTGATATTAGAACCACACACACACACACACATCACACAAAAAGAGATAAACAGTGGAATGAAAATTATTATGAAAAAGATATACATCTAGAATTTTAAAAAAATACGTATAGCTTGATTTATTATTTATTTTTTGCGTATATGTTTGTTTAAAGATAGATACAAAGTCATTAAAATTTGCTAATGTTCTTAATTATTCGTTTTTATGTTATTCTAAATGTTATTGTTTTAGATTTCTACATAAAAATTACTTTTGAAATAGCAATCATCAGACGAAATCATAAAAATACTATTCAAATTTTTTATAAATATAAAATGCGGAAAAGTGGATTATACCACAGGTAAATTTAGCACAGTATATGAGTTGCTGCTACACTCGTGTTACCTATGAGATTTTTATAGTAATCTTAATTCATTTACTTATTCTCGAAATTCTTGCTTTGCATTAATAATTGAGTTGAAAATAACGAATGAGCTTACAAATTTAGTTGAACCACTGTATTCAAAAGAATAAAACAAATCTACGACGGCGCAGCAAAATTTTTGAACATATTAAATTGTATTGATCCTTTAATCGAAATGCAGATGGACATCCAGCATTTGGTTTAGAAATTGCATGATGGCTATTTAGGAATTCCTTTTATTTGTTAATTTTTCTCTGTGACGGATGATACTTGAGTTGCAAGGCCTCTTTTCAAACTTTCACATCACACCAGCAACGCTTCATTCTAGCAGATTTAACGTAGTAGATTAATATATATGTGTCGAATTTTTTGTACTGTAGCCTTTGAACATGCATTCCTCAGGACTTTGCAAAGGTTTAAATTTTTAAATCTTTTCCCTTGAAAATAATCAAAAAGAGGACATTACTTCTGGCATGATTTATGGATCTTTCTTCACTCAAAGCAAAATTTGATTTCATATCTTATTGAACATTTTACTGAATAATTACAGTTTCCTTTAGACTGTACTTATTTGTATTTGATTCTTAAAAGAAGGATTGAAATTAAGGACTCACGAAATGTTCTCCCTTCAGCCGCCACTGGAGAGATGCGACGAATGCCAAGCTGACGCAGGCAAGTGCCCCGGCTCCTGTCATGCCAACCCTCTTGCATACGAAGGAGACGCTCAGGCCGCCTAGGCACAGCAGGGCACTCCTGTAGTATACCAAAATGGGCTACAAGAAATTTTGTTTTTAGAATCTTATAATATTTCATATCAAATAATTGTGGTATCGAATTAGCATTACCAATATCTTAAAAATACTTACTATTTAATTTTTGAAATGAACAGAAAATTGCTTATTTTAGTGTAGTCTGCATGCAAAAGATTCGTTTTTGTATACATATATTGTAGGAAATGCCAAAAATATCTTTTAAAAGTATGCAGATTGTTTTCAAATATTTTAATGATATTCAGTAGTTGAGGATATTATCAAACAAAATTTATGGATTTTAACTTTTTTTGTTTATTATTTTGCTCCTTTTTCTTACACGTTTTGCATATTTCAGATATTAAGTTTCTTTATACCTCTGAGTGAAACTTCTTTGAAAACTTTATACCTCTTTGAAAACTGCAAATGATCTACCAAAATACAAGCTTTTAATTCAAAACTCTGATACAAAAATACATATAAAATCATTGAAGAATTTTTAAGCCTTTTATTAGCAAATTTTTATTATTCCATAATTAAAATTTTTCAGCCTATTAGATAGATGACTTCGTAAAGTACAGATTGGAAAACAAAGAACCAAATGGAATTTCAAAATCATAAAAAATAATGCATTTTTTTAAAAAAAAGATCTTTCAAAATATTATATGCCATTATAAAATCATAACGGGCCGGGATAGCCTGGTTGGTAGGACGTTGGATTCGCTTCCCTTGGGGTGCACGTTCGAGCCCCGCCGACCGAAGACCCTCCGTGTGTGTGGTGGCTGGCGCACGTATAAATCTGTCGTGGTCACAAAGTCCTCCATGTTGAATGCAATACCACTTGGGGGGGGGGGGTACTGGATCAGGGGTGATCGTTCTCTGATTCAGGTCTAAATTACGATATGTGAATGAAATGCATGAATGAAGTCCGCCCCGTAAAAATGGTTGTGACGCGTGTGTAGCTAAGTCGCACTCTTGGTCCCTGATGGCACTACTGAAAAACAAAAGAAGCACTCTTGGCTTAAAATCACTGACTTCTAAAGTCAGTGTGCTTGTCTATGACAATTGCCATTAGAAACAACAACAACATGAATCATAACGCAATGATCTTAACGCACTTTCTAGCAGTAAATCAAAAGCAATCATATCAATAATAATAAGAGTACAAATAGAATTGAGAATACTTTTTTGAACCAAAATTTCAAGAATAAAATGAACTAACAAGCCTATGAGAAACTTTCACGTACTCTACTTTTCTTCGAAGGATGAATTTGCTTCTTATTGAATCGTTAAAATTAAATGATTAGTGACTACAGTTTACTGATATGAACACGCTTACAATTTACAATATCTGTGTATATTTAATATTTGATATCGGAATACAATTGTTTTGAATTTTTGCATTTCATTTTTTGATAATTATTTACTATTTGTCTTCTTGTATTGGCACGATTTTCATGAATTCAGCTCTCCGTTGCATCTCTTTCCTTTATGTCGTTTTAAGTTCAGTTTTGTGTCATTTTCTTCAGTTGTACGATATTGGTCAAGCTTCTTCTCAACACAACATTACTTATTAGAAGTTGAGAAAATGGAGATAAAGCGGCCGAATGGCAAATATAAATCTCAAAACGCAATTGAACTGAAGTGCTAATTTCTAGAAACTATTGTTACATTTATTGACTCTACAAAAAGCTATTTAGAATTATCCTTTATACATATAGCATTTGTAAGCTTAATAGAGTTCTTTGAAGTGTTTGTCCCTTTCACAGATAATAATTATAGAGACATTAACTGTATATATTTGGTATTCTTTTTAGATTTAATTCACTTCCTGAAATCTGAAATTATAATGACTCAACAATAATGATAATTCTTCTGGCTGGATATCGTTATAAAAGAAGTATCAAGAATTCATGGAATTCGCACAATCATTTGTTTACAAATGAAATATATGCCATTTTAAGAATATGATAGTTTATGCTTCTGAATAATATTTTTAAATTTAATCCTACCTCCGGATTATTGTCATTTGGCAAATACCAAAGAAGTACTCCAATAATGGTTCCCATCAATAATCCAATGAATGGCTCTAGAAGTCGTGTCATAAGAGTCCAAGTTAAATTTTCTGTAATGGAACTAAGTCATTAAACTTAATGAATGTTAAAAAATACGTTACAACTAATTCAGCAAAATTGAAGCTGTTTAAACATTAACCATTGATAAAAATTCATCATAGTAGATGAAGGCATAAAAATTATTAAAGAAGAAAAATCCATTAGGTGCTCTAATAAATATTTTCTGCTTTAATTGATATTTATTCCATTATAATAAGCAAAGAATGAAATTTATCAAAAGAATTTGCTATTTAAGAGAAGATATTACCTTAATATTTGAATCATAAATAAAAATTTGGGATTCTCAACATATCCTTAAATTTGCTTTTATAATACAAAACAATGATTAAAAAGGAATTCTTCTAATGATATAAAATTACCATTTCAGAATTTCTGCTCTATGAAGATATACTTTAATGAATTACGATTACCATTCTTATATTGAGTTTAATGGATACAATGAGGAAAATTTTCTACAAAAATGCATCGATTCTATAGGAAAAAATTAGGAAGTTATCTGGAATATTCGGTACAGTCCTAAGATTAATTATATATCTTTGTGCTGGACCTATGTTTGCAATGTTGACTAGAAAATATTAATTGAATTCGTCCAAAGCAATATTGAAAACTACGGCATTCATAAGAACCTGAGCGTGACAGTTCGGACTATCTATCACCTTGATAGTTACTACAATTACTATCAGGGACTTAATTTGTCCCAAATGTCGAAATTGGTTTGCTGCAGTAATTGGAACACATCCAAACTTCGATGCATTTAGTTTTTGAGACAACAAAATATTGTGTTTATCCAGAAAATGTACTTAATATGATATTGAGTTATTTTCATTCTCTGAAGTGGTTTGTTGTTATACATCATTTGTAAACCGAAAAATTTGCTCCGTACTCATTTATGAAAATAAAAGAAAAATGGTAATATTTGTAATTTAAAACAATTCATACTTTTCAAGTAATTTTGCCCAGTTTTGATGACATTTCAAATGTGACTTTTCTAGTAAAACCCAGAATAGAAACAATTGATAGATATTATGAAACAAATAATAACGAAAGTATATAACCTGTCACTACTTATTGGATGCATAAAATGTGAAACATCTCTAGATAAAATGTATCATTTGTAAATAAATTTGAATAGATTAAAAATATTTGGATATGAGATCACTTGAAAAAAATACATAGTATGTTTGAGAGATACATATTTTTCTCTTAATTGTAACTTGATAAATTTTTAAGGCATTTTCCGAAATATTTCTTTTTTCAAAAATATTTCTTTTATTTAAAAAATATATTTACCATGCCCAAACATTTTTATCTGGACTATTATCTGCTTGTTTTTAAACAATGTTAGTATAAATTAGCATTTATACATAAAAATATATCCAGAAAAGAAACATTTTAAAAACTTTTGAGAAGAATTGATAAATCTTAAAAAAATATCGAAATAGATTTAAGGAGTGACAAATTATGTTTCGATTATTTTTCGCGGAATTTCTTGCAAAAATAAGTTATGCAATTTGATAAATGCTGTTATACAATTCTAACGAAAATGCTCAATAATATAAAAATGAAGTATATTGTTCTCATTTTGGAGCAAAAATCGTTTGACGACATATTTCAAAAGACACTGCGAAGATTTTATGAAATTATTTATTAAGATTTGATTTTAAATTTGATGCACTGTAATCTATAATGGTTTCTCTATTGTAAATACTTGAAAAGAAGAATAAATAAACGGTACCACTGGAGGTGAGGATGCTGAATGTTACAATGAATCCAGTCAGAGCAATGATGTTGTCAATGGAGACGGATGCCATTACCAAGGTGGGAATGCCACTTTTCCTACCAAGTCTTCTTTGATCCAAGGCCAGCATTCCTGGTACCAGCACTGCCGCAGACACAGCAGATACAATGAACCTGAAATAGATAAAAAAGATAATTTGCCTGTATTCTTGAAAAGTCTTTTAATGTATTTTTGGTAGAGTTATCTGAATTTTTAGAGATTGGAGAATATAAGAACAATAGTCAAATTAAGAAGACTGCTGAATGAAAAATGATAATAATTTATATCAAATAATGAAAAAAATTTAAGGAACATTATAGAATAAGATTACCCCAACATTGCTGCCCAGAGCCATGGCAGAGATAAGAAATGGTGTACCAGCACAGTCGAAGCAGCTGTCTCAAGTAGACAAGGGAGAGCAGACAGCTTGAAAACATGGAATTTCAACTCCAGCAGTTTCTGAGGATCCAATCCTAGACCAGCTTTCAGTAAAATAATGACTAGAGAAATGTCTCTAAAAATACAGTTGAGTAGCAGATTCAATTTTGAGGCCAAAAATACATGGTATAATTATACAATCAACATGTTGGATATCTAGAATGTGCTTTTTATAGGTGAAACTGCCTTTATAAATTTCTTTTATTGTTGGCCGAAAGAAATTAGTAATTATTATTATCTCAAACAATTATTATTAATGATTAGATTTCTAGTTTTTTTTATTATTATTATTCTTTTTTTTTTAAATTTCGCTATTATTGACCAAAAAAAAAACTTTAATAAAATATCTGAAATTCTAAAAGTGCCTAAATATCTAACAGTCATACCCAGTAAATCCATGTTCCAGAATTTCAGTAACGAAATTGTTTATTACTTACCTTAGAGTGGCTGCCCACTTGATGGAAATATCAGTATGATAAGGAATACTAGGAATATTTCGAAATAAAATACCAACAATAAGCATGCCTAAAATGAAACAAAATATATTTTTTGAGCAACTTTAGAATATAATAATTTTAGAATATGAAATCTAAAAATATGCAATAAAATACGAGGTATATCTCTGTTGAGATTATATAGTGCAGAGTATTTTCTCATATTTTTCTGTGTATAAGACTTCCTACAATATTGATACGATATCTTCACTATATTCTGAAACATTCCAAATGTCGAATAAGACATTGTAACAATATCTTGTGGTAATAGGATAGGGGTAACAGGAACGTAATTTGGTTTTAACTCGCATGGTAAGGCTTTATGGCGCAAAAGCCATATTTGGCAATGCTGCGACTGTTAAGTCGGAAGATATAAGCCCTTCCATCGTTGCTGAAAAAACTGGCCGTAGTTTAAGAATAACCAATAAGAGTATCTCTTCCGTAATTCTCATTTGATAATAAATATCAAATGTGGAATGTATTCGAAGTAATTTTAATATTGAATTATAATCGTTATGAATGGTTTATTTTTTGCTTACAACTATCAAAATTCGATAAATCGATGCACATATGCATTCGGGCAAAACAGTAAAGCGATTAAATCGCCTGTATCGTTAAAAGGTTATAATCAATAATTATCATTGAAAAGATATTTATGAACTTATTTTCTTTTTCATATTTTGAGAGTATTTGATAAGAACAATCTCTTACCCAAAAGTGGTGGCAGTCTTAGACATCCTACCAGGACTCCTCCTAGCCATGCTGAAACAGCCAGCAGGAGCAATGCGAAAATTTCGGATCCAGGAAGGGCTGAACTTCCCAGAATTCCATAAGCAGTTCCAGCCACGCAGATGAGGCATGCTAGTTGAGTGCTTATCAAAACCAGTCTCTCTTTCTTTAGGGCCCATGAGCAGTTGTTTTGATTGATATCTGCAACAAGAAAATATTATATGACACAGTATACGAAAGCAAAACTGCATGTGTGGAATATCTAATAGAAATTTTTAAATAATAAAGGCTTTCATGAATACATATGTTGTTTAGGATTTAAAAAAAATCTGGTTAAGTTTGTATCATCATTATTCATAACTCAATGATAACTTCATTTCGTAGATTTAATAGGTTTCTCTCTATTAATAATGTATATGTTTCTCTGTATGTGCCTGTGAATTTTGGCGGACATACAAACAGACATACATCTAAAAGACACACAGTTTGACATAGAGTCACAAAATTTGGCATAAATATACTTTAGAAGATGAAAGTGAACACTTCGAAAACGTTTTTAAAAATTTTAATTAGAATTTTAATCAATGATACAAATTTTGGTAATTTTCAACAACAACTTTCGAAACTAGCTTAAAACGAATTTTAGCACCATTTTGAAATTTAAAAAATATATTTTTTAATGATTCAAGTTCAGCTTTCACGAATCTTTCCTTTGAATTTAGAAATTTTTAAAAATATTTTATTTCATTGTTTTCCAAAATAGATTTCCTTGTTGCAATGGAATTAGAATTAAGTTTTAATCGTTTCAACAATTATTTAAATGCGCGGTTTTCTTCCTGGGTTGAAAGCTTTAGAAAAGAGATTTTGCTAATTATCTACATGGTTTACTCCCGAAAATGATTTAAATTATCTTAAAAGTCCAGTTCTAAATAGATTACTCAGACTCTTAAGGCTAGAATCGTATTATGCCTTGGCTTCGAATCTATGATGAATATTTCTTATTATGTTTCATGTATACAATAAACATAATATGTATAAATCTTTAAAACAAAACGACTTTAGTATGCTATAAAATTATGCATAAAAGATTTGAATGCAATTAAATCCAACAATTATTCACAACTGACTAATTGGTCATTGAATCATTTAACAAAATAACTTCCTAGTTACAAAAATTATGATTTGAAATATTGTTTTTTACTAAAATCATTTAATTATATTTAATTTATTTTAATTAAATGTTGACGAGTTTAAGTAGAAATCAACATTTGAGATAAGTGTTTATGTAAGATTCCTCCATTCCTTACAGTTATTTATATAAATGTATAAATTGTATAGGTTTCATAAAAATATCGTGCAGAGAAATATCAATTCTTTTTACAGATTTTTTTAATTAAACTAGTGGGTGTGGTCTCCCCTACACTTTCTCTCATACTCTCTAATAAATGTACTTAAGTATTATTAACAGCCTCCAAATGATAAAGTTACGAAGGAGCTTATTAGAGGATGATCTTTGGCGACCAATTTCTGGAAATATAAAAGTATAAGAAATCTGACTGTGAAATTCGAGCGCCTTTCTTTTAACAATTGAAGCCAACTTTGACATAGAAATATAATTGTAGTCACAGGATCACATATTAAATTCCATAGATTTAAATCATTATGTTTTGAATTATTACGTTTTCATTTTTATTGCGTTCACACACAACAGATAGTCAACCCCTCGACGGATCTGATTTCAAATTTGAAATATATCTATATTTTAGATGTAAATTTGAGTACCAAATTGCTTTCATTTAATTCTCATTATTTTAAAGTCATTTTGTTAACTTATACTCGGAAATTAGACAAAGAGATCTCCTCTGATTCGATTTTGCTCAAAATTTGATAGAAATATACAAATTTTATGTTAAGCTCATATTCTAAATTTCAAGCATGTAATTCAGGGCGTTATTTTTTTCTCTTTTGTTGCGTTTTCGTGTTCAGAAAAAGAAGTGAGAGAGAGAGAGATAATTCAGAAAATATATCTTTTGACCTTCGAAAGATTTTAAAAGTGGAGATTTGTCGAAATCCCGAGATCGAATTTTTGATGATTTCAATACTTCATGTATAATTCGCAAATGAGGAAGAAAAAAAATTATTCCAAAGACATATATATTATTTCCTATTTTATGTAAATCATTAGGAATTTCGATTTTGATCTAAGGATATATTTCAAATTCCGTTGCCTTTGCTGTATGATTAAACTGATAATTTCAAGAAAAAATTTGGCAATTGAAAATTGGAGTTTTTCTCAACAAAAATAGTAGAGTATAAAAAAACAGGCATTTAGATTAAAATCAAATTCTTTTAATGAAAAAATAAAAGGTCTGCATCTTGCAGAGTATGCAGCTACGGTATATACACACAGGTGGTGTCCGTCCTTTTTATTTAAAAAGAACAACATCCAATGACAGTTCATCCGGAAATACAACGTACTTCCAGTTGCAAAATGATTATCCAATAATGTTGCTCCTCTGGGACCGGCTTCTGCCTGATTTGAATATGCAACACTTGCATTTAAATTCTTATTACAATTGCATTTCATCTATTTAAATTTCTACTAAGATTGAAGATGAAAGTTTATGTTGAGTTTGTGTATGTATTGATGCTCTACAGACCATGAGATCTAGATCTACTAAATTTGGTTAATGTGTACTTTTGAGGATGAGAATGTGCACCTAGAAGCGATTTTAAAAACATTTAAGTTAGAATTAGAATTAAGTAAAAAATTAAATGAAATTTTTGGTTTTTCTCAGTAATTTCTTAAAATATTACAGCTCAAAAATAATTTTTGCATCGCCTTTTCAATGCCCCCCCCCTTTTTTTTGCCGTATAGCATTTTTTTTTATGTTTAATCAATTTTCAAAAATAATTTCAGCGTATTTTAAGACAACATATACCGTTGGGGAATTGAAATTCAAATCATTACTATTGCTACTGCTAATATTTTATTCTGTAATTTTTTTATGTTGTTGATTATCAATAAATGAAAAATTCAGCTTATTTTTCCATATTTTGTAAATTACAGTAAAAGATACGCATATAATAAAAGTTTTTAATTTTTTTTATTTTTACAATTAAAATTAGCCCCAGAATTAAATAAAGGTGAAGAAATTTAAAAATTCGTCATTTTCATACATGGTTGCTCTTTTTCCTTTTATAATTAGAAATATAAAGATATAGACAAAAAAATGTAGGGAAATATACATATTACATTCAATAAAACATTGTAAGAATTCTAAAACCTTATGAATTAAATATTTATCAAAATGTTTAGAAATATTTTATTGAAGGAGCCATTAAGCATATTTATGGAAATATAACTGAAATATTTAACGATAATTAATCCCTAATTGCCGCCAAAGATTGTTATTTACTAATAATTAGTATTGACGAAAAAGTAATTTTTCATTTTAATAAAAATGAAATTCCTTCTATTTTTGTTTGTTGTATTTCTCTTCATAATCTCTTCACAAAACGTTATGTAATATTTGCTTACTAACTGAGCCAAAATATTGTAGATGTTAAAAAATCTCTATCACAGTTCTGTGAGAAAGGCGAGAATTTTAAAATATCACAAAAATCGAGGGGGGGGGGCGAGATGTGAGTTACTATATCTGCAGCTTGAAAGTCGTGTTTATCTGGATGCACACAATGTGATCAAAAATATTTTCGGTTTTACGCACATTACTGAATATATCCAAAATGATTTGTCTGAAAGTTATTAAGCTTCTATCATATAAAAATATACACACGAACTAGCCTTTTGCATTGAAAATTCGGTCACAAGAATATTTAGGAGATCGACGATAAATTCGCGAGGAAGAGAATGATTTTGGCTTACTCCATTACACGCAAAGCATATTAGTTTTAAATTTTCAAAAATGGTTTTATTTACATTGGGTAAATCTGCATGCATTTTCGTATGTGTAGCATGTGTTCTTGGAAAAATATAAAGATTTAAAAAAAATCCTACAATTTCTTGCAGCTGTTTTGAATATAGAATACAGATAGAATGCAGAATTTTCTATTAAATAATATGTTATAAAGTATAAAAGAATATTGATATAAAATCATGCTTGACAAAGTAATATTAATAATAATAATAATTTTCCCTGGTGACCTTCAAAGACTTACACCCTTTCAGGTAGGTGGGTCGTCGTTGAGCAAACAAAGACCAAGGTAATATTAAAGTCTTAAATTGAAGTTTTCAGTAAATTTTGTAAATATTTGAAGAAATGGTCAATTATATTTAATATATTAAGTAAAATGGTCGAATATTCAAATATATTTAGTAAATAAATTGAAACTGCGCATGCGCAAAATATATCATACTTTTTCCTTGAGAATTTCAAAGTAGATATACAAATAACTTATATAAAAACTTTTTTCAAATATCCTTAAAACTAAGAAAATTGTTGACTTTGCAATGAATTGAATTTCAATTGCACTTGAAGAGAAGCAAAATTATAAGGGTTTTTTTCACTAATTGATGTCATTTAAATGTGAATCTTCGAATAGTTGTATTGAATTCAATAAAAAGTTAGAAATTTGCTAAATACTTCTTCATATTTATAAGTAAAGTACATAAGATAAATTGCAGTGAACCAGAAATCGTAAATAATAAAGACGTATTATATTATTCATTGTTAATTTTCCAAACATTGGATTAAGTTTATGTCTTCATGATAACTTATGGTTGTCTCTTTCATTTTTTCAATGCTTACAGCAAGATTAATTAACTAATTTTAGCTAAAAAACAATTTAAATAAAATTAAAATAAGAAATATATGTATTTATATAGTTGCATGATTTCTTTGCGTGTGACATGTTTGTGCGCATCTCTAAAGAATAACTGTCTCTATGTTTTCACACCTACAGGACAGATAATCAAAACTAGATTTAATAAATTTCGAAAAATTATTTAAGCGGATATATTTTGGAAACATAGAAATGTGCTCCTTTGGATAATATTTTTAAAATTTTAATTAGGTAAAATTATTCAAAATTTTGAAGTTTTTAACCATTACTTTTAAAAATGCTATAGAAAAAAAGTATTTTTACATCATCTTAAAATATTTTCTATTGTATTACTTTCATTGGCATGAAATTTTTCTTAAATTTTGACTTTTTTAAAAAAAAAATATTTGTGTGCATGATTTTCAACAATAGATTTCACGGTTGCAATGAAATTCTAACAACTGTCATTGTTTTATTTCACATTTAGGTGGGTCATTTTCTTCGTTGGTTGTATGATAAAGAGAAAAAAATCCAACAATTAATTATTTGCTCCGTTTATACGAGGAATAAGGGAAATTAATTTACCACATAAAATAATGTACAATTTGGAAGAGATTACACAGACATTAAAGTTTCTAATGGCACTATGTTCAAGGGACTTCATTTAGAAGGTTCATATACACAATAAATATATAGTGCATTTAAAGCTATTAAAATAACAATACTTTATGTCTATCACAATTTGATGCTTAAAAACATTTTGTTGAAATATCACGACTATAAATTATGTATATATTGTTGATAGAAATTAATTACGATCAATAATACAGGGGATTGCCAAGGATCAGGTATCACAAGATCAAAGATTTGGTAATCAGCTAAATGACAAAGAAGTCAATTTGTAATATTTGTGTAGTTGTATTAGATATTAAGCTTTACATTATTAAAAAATATTAAATATTGTTATTTCTTCAAACTCTGGGCATTTTTATTCATAATATAATATTGTTCGGTAAAAAAAAGTCAAATTTAAAATCTTTACAAATAATAAATGGAAATGTGTTCGTGTATTTGTGCATATGCATGCTTGTGTTTGAGTGTTTTTGCGTTTGTGTATTAGCACTCTACAGGCAGACCATTTGATCCGGAACTTCCAAATATGGTCCCAATATATTTTGGAGAGTGTGAATTTTCAATACAGAGTTATTATTTTAAAATTTTTATTAATTATAAATTATACGAGATTTTACATTTTTCCCCGTGATAACTTTTGAAAACATTATTGCATAAAACTGATTTTTATACCATTTAAAAAAAGTTTTTAATCTCTTTTTTTTATTGTAAATCTCCCGTCGAGCAAATGTTACTGAAATTTTGGCAATGTTTTAAATTTTTTTTCAATATTTAAATTATTTTTAACAATAATTTTTATTATTTAATTGAAATTCAAACCGTTTTCATTAATACATCGAATATTTAATTAATTTTTTTCTATTTTTGTAAGTGTTAGGATTAAGTTAATTATTAGGATAAGGTGTTAGGTAAAAATTATGATTCTGTTTAATATCTGTATCGTTTATCACAGAATTAAGAAAGTGAAGTGAATATATTTTGAAAGTTAAAAGACAGATTTTTCTGAAAACTATATTGTTAATGATATTGCGATGTCATAAACTTGGCTCTATTAAAATTGGTTATTTCCACAATGAGCGGAGCAGGTGTAAGATATTAAAATAACAAGGCTTTGTTATCTGTATAAATTTGACGTTTATTTTATTTAAGGAATGATAAACTTTAAGTTAAAATGTAATTGAAAAATAAACACAACCATTATTTCTGTCAAATTAAGCAATCACCAAAGGCTTCTAATATTAAATACAATAAATAAGAATAAAAAGAAGTTGTTTTTGTTATGAAAATACTACTAATACATACTTTGTAAAAATAATTAATGAGCCTATGCATAAATTGCTAAGCCGAATAATTTATAGCGCATAATATAACATTCAACAAAATTTTCACTTACAATTTTGAAAGGGAAGATCAGTTTCAAATCAAACAACCAATATTTAAAGACATATTATGATTCAGCTACGCTTGATACGATAACCGTTTTTGAAACACTCAAGAATTATTCATGATACACTCTTCCTAATTTTGGATAATGTTTATGACACGGATAATACCTCAAGCAACAAGAATTTCCATTCCAAATTTCGCAGTGCATTGACAGTTGAACACTCTAATAACTTCTGATATAATCGTCAGATTCTTTCTACTTGTTTTAAGCCGGCTAAAAATCGAATTAGTGATTCTAAAAACATAAAGCAACAATTTTGTTACTGGATTTCAAGAAGTCTAGTAAAATTATTTCCTCACTCAAGAAATTTTTTAAAAAAATCACATAAATTTGTCTAAAAAGAAATTTAAGAAAACCTGTACATGAAGTCATTTGTAATTAAATGTAAAATCTTATATGCATTCAATAAAGAAATATATTTTGATTCACGGATCTTTCGAATGGTTGTATTTTAGAGCTAAAAATATATATCAAATTAAATTGGGAAATGAAATTATTTTAAAAAATCAGAAATATACATATATTTTATTACAATATTTTCATTTTTGAGTTTTTTTTACAAATCATTTATCAAAAAAAATATTTAATCATATAAATGCTGTTACTTGAAGAAATTGAAAAAAAAACTTTAAACGAGTTGTAACTATCATATATCTGTTACAAACAATACTTACCTAAAATACTGATTTTATCCATTTCGCTTAAAGTGGTGAGATGAGTCATAATTTAAAATTTTATTAGATTCAGTCTATCCAATTCAAAAATTCTTATATTTTGAAATCAATTAAGCACTTTTTGGCCAATAAATTATTTTTAAACCATTTTTATGTTAAAGAATTGTGCATAAAAATGAAAATTTCATCTCCAATATAAAGTATTTTTTTAATGAAAAGTGGCGAGAATGATAAATAAGTTTAAAAAAATCTGCTCATAGAAATTTTTTTCAAATACTCCTGTTCTTACTCAAGTTTTTAGTCAACTTATCAATACAGATAGCGGCAAGAACAAATACTCACTTGGCGACATATTTGGCGATGATTAGAGATTATCGGTTTTTCTTTAAAAAACTTTCTCAAAAAGATCTGAAACTTTATGGGCTAGTATTTGTTATGAAAAACTGCAACCAATTAAAATTAGAGAAGAATAATTGACAAAAGTAGGAAATCACGATAGTATGAAATGCGACCTTGCGATCTTAATATATATTCTTTTGAACAAATTGCATCAGATTCTTTTATGTGTCTTAATATTTCAAACTATTTCATTTTTCTGAAGGATAATTTTAATTTATACTAGGGGGCTCCAACCCCTGCTCGCTTATGCTCAACAACCCACAGGAACTGCTAATGCAGTTCCTCTCGGATCGCTTCGCTCGCTCGCCATCTACTAAACCACTTTAGTCCAGCAACAGATAGTATATTCAGATTCAATTCATTCCAAAATAGAATAAAACAATGAAAAGAATTTTAAAAAATGTTAAGCATCCACCAAAGAAACACATTTTAAAAAAGTTTGTGCTTTTCTTACAATTGTTCAAATTTGGAAGCCACACTACAGAAACAGAATAAGAATTTGATATTTACGATTTACTTCAATGTAGTTTCTTTCTTCGATTAAATCACTGATCAGCAAGTCTTTCAATATTTCCGGTAGATTCAACAGATGTTCCAAAACATTTTTTTTATTTTTTTTTATCATGGCAACATTTCGTGTATTTGCCACTTGAATTTATTTCTTTTTCCCAGTAACATTCTTGACAAAAAGAACAGAGTCCTGACATAGTCCCATAACTACGCTCCTGTAGTTCGGAAACTTCGCTCCGTATACATAAACGTTTAATCCTATCTCATTCATTACGACTGGATCGTTTTATGAACGATTCTTGAGCATTTTCATTCGACCTGTTTTCTTTTTTCTTTCGATGATTTCGTTTTAAAGTCTATAAGGCACGACTTAAACTCATTGTAAAAATTTTGTCCGTTTTTTGACCGTTAATTTTTTGTTAAAAAAAATTTCAAACCGATGCAAGAATAGTGTTTGCTTGAAATCTTATCAAACCACGTGTTGATGTTCCCGGGCTAGGTAGAAGTGTTGCCTAACGACGATTAACAAATTTGGCCTGGTTTTGCATCCACGTAAGCGTTTTATATATATAAATATTAAATTCCGGTTTTGAAATATCATAAAAGATGCTTTGAAATAAGTCCCCTAATTTTCAAACCATTATAATAAAAATAACAGTTGAACTGAAAATCCTTTCTCCAAATTTCCGCGATATACTAAAGTGAATGCATTTAACTCTCGGTTAATCCGTGTATTAAATATATACATATATTAACCGGCTTTTAAAACAGAAACCCTCCAGTCCTGAAATCAAAGCCTTATCATTGGCCACTGTATCCTCTTATGCAGGATACAGTGGCCAATTAAGTATATTAT
>JAPMOR010100287.1:203734-219868 GCA_026543865.1 Argiope aurantia | reverse complement strand
TATATTACCTAATCTTAGATTTCATTTTAAATTTGAAATCTCATGACTTTTTATCAAAGATTTTTGATAGGTAGGTTTTGTAACAGTCAAATGAAAATATTGTAGGTTTTCAATTATAATTACTGAATTTGTAAAGAGGAGAAAAAATTCCTGCATACCGAAAGAAATCATTATTAACATTGTTGGTTTTAACTAATAAAAATTTCTCCAATTTTTATTTCTTCTACGGTACTTAAATAATAAAATTAAAAATATAAAAATCTTAAAAGCAGGAATTTTAAATCTACAGCTCTAATAAAGCAATGTTTTTGAAAAGTTTGGGTTAATCAAACAAAAAAAAATTGCTAATGATAACATATATGATAGAATATAATATTTATTTCTGTGATCAAAGAAATCCATTTGCTGTTGTTCTGATGCTGCAACATAAATAAGCATGTTTTCAATAAAAATCTGAAAATTCCATTTCAATTATTATTTTTATTTCAATTCTCAATTTTGCACTCACCAAATTTTACACCAAGTAATATTATTAAATTTTTAAGTAATATTATTAAGTACAAATTCTGAAAAATTTAAAATTCTCTAATCCATTAAAATGCTGCCTCTAAAAGAAAGTGAATTAAAAAAAAATCCTACTTTGCTAATTTAAAATCGTTATCGTTTGATCAAAATGGATTTCTACTACATCTTATAAGCATGGATATATTCAGACATTCCCATTACTGCTTTAAAAACCAAGAAGAATTTCAGAATAAATCAATACATATTTTTTTTTAAATTACATTTTTATTTGCTTAAGTATAGAAAACGAACAGAATTTCTATTAAATATTTGTTAGCTTTTACACAGATTTATCACAAATATTTGCATTTATTACCGTGATTTTAGATTAATTTGAAGAAAATTTTAATTAAAATATTCCAATATATTCTAAAGATTTGATTTTGAAATTTTTACATAATTCAAAATTTTTGAATGCGTCAATAAATGCTAAAAATCAAGGGAAAAAAAGCAATTTTTTTTTTGAAAATTTATAGAGATAACTTATGAAGTGAAAATTTTGTAATGCTTGAAAAAAAGTCTTTTACTAATTTTGTTTAAAATTTGACTTCGAATATTTAAAAAAATTCCAGTTTATGTAGCCGCTGAATATCATATCTGTTAGAGTTTTTTTTGTTGTTGTTGAAATTCGCACCTCCTCAAGCTTCCTCTTTATTAATAAAGAAGAATGTGTAGATTTATTGGCACTTTAGAAGATGACCATACATCCAAAGTTACCAAATTTGGCACTCATAAGTTTTGGAGGCTGAAAATGGGTATGTCGGAGAAATACTAGTTATTATAAGAATAGGAGTCGGAGAAATACTAATTATTAGAAAATAATTAGTTAAAATTAATTAAAATTTTAACTAACAAAAAATGTATGTTTATGCTTTTGTTATTTGCGACTTTTCTCCATAGCTTCTGAAAGTATTGTAGTACAAATATAAATTTCACACCATCTAAAAATTAAAAAAAAAATTAAATAAAAAAATCTTTTGATGATACCAAATAAATTCTTATATTATTTTTTTGATAAATTTTAGGTAGTTTTCAAAAATGCTTTAAAGTGTATTTTATAATATTACGTTTCATTGTTATAATGGAACTTATATCATTATTATTGCTTTTGCAAATGTGTCATCTACAATTATTTTCCTATTGTTGATTATCAACGTGACTCGTTTTATTTTTCAGTATCGGATTGTCTTCTATTTAACATATGGTTTAAATATAATTTTTGATGTTCTGTTGCACAGGTAATTAATTTCAGATGAATTTTTTAAAAAGTTCGTTCATTTTTAAACACTATAACACTTTCATGTAATAAAATTTAAAAAATATATATATTATCACTCCTTAAGCTTGAAATTTGTTTACTTATTGCGCTACATCGAATATTTTCTTGAATCAAAAAATATATTGAATGCACCTCTGATATATAATGTTGAAAGTTTTTTATGCCATATATTTTCTTTCTTAACATGATATTAGATTAGTTGGAATGAAATCAATCGAAGTTAAAATTAAATTTCTATCAAATTAAAGCTTAAATTTTAGATGAGATAATAGAAAATTAGAAGAATCATACCACAATTATCAGAACGATGTAAGATTTCTAAAATAGGACGAATTGCATTTTAATCGAATGTTGATGGTTAAAATTATTTTACTGAAGCTGGAAGTTTAAGCAATAATTGATTCTGGCTAGCCAATTGGTACCCCAAAGTGTCTAGTGAAATAATATAGAATTAAAAGTACAACATTCAAATAAATATTAAGCTGTAGAATAAGAAGACATGAAAAGTGAATATGGATAACAAACAAAAATAATCAAGTTGTGGAGGCTAGGTGCGTTTTTTGAAATAAGCCGCTATCTAAGAAAACTTGAAAACGTGAACATTTTGAGAGAGAAGGAACTTGAGAAGAATCACATTACACAATCTTATGCACTTCACAGATTTCGATAAGAAAAGTATAAGGTTGTTATTCTAAAAAATCCTAGCAACCTTTATTGAATTTTAACTTCATTTTTCTCTTCAAAATGTTTTTTTTTTCCTTTATTACTTTTACCTAGATAATTTTTTTGTTGCATTGCTTAAATACATTTATTCTTTAATTTATATTGAATATTTATAACTTGAATCGTGATTCCATTTAAGATTCATGACACAAATAGTGTTACTCATTAGTAAATCTTGACTTATCACCCAAATATATAATATAAATCAATCATGGTATTAACTTTTATATTTGAATTCATGACAGCAGTATGAAATAAAGATTCAGATAATTCGTATAGAATTCCAGAAAATGTTTGGGAAAATGTAAAGTCGTTTCTAAATCGAACAGATATAAACATCACATTTTTATCTTCTTTTTCCTTTTTGTAATAATAGAAAACTGTTACTACTTTTGATTTCAAATAATTTTAGTAGGTGAAAATTAAAATTAATACACTTTCAAATATTTCAAAATGAATTCTATTTTTCAATTCCTACTATTAGCTCACTCTCTCTTTATATATATCTTGTTCAAATTTTCAATCGCTAATAAAATACTTTTTATTCATCCATTCAAGTTCAAATACATTTTTTTAACTTGTAGTGGATGACACTTGATGTTAATACAGTTTTTTTCAAATATTAATTCATTAATTAAATTTTTCCAGTAATTTCTATTTGGTTGCCAAATTCGTCGCCAAGTCGCTAAAGGGTCGCAACGTTTGTTGCCAAGTAATTAGATTTTTCTTTGTTGACATAAGTAGGAATTGAATTTAAAAAAAAATTATATTACTTGTTTTATAATAAAATGTTTTTTATAATAATAAATGAATTCTATTCTTTTATAATAAAATCTACTCATTGAAATTTTCAAAACATTGTCATAGTTAAAGAAAATTGAATTCAAGAATGAGGAATCCTTGAGAATTTGGCATAATTTTGCTGAAAATTCGTCAAGCGTTTAAAAGCATTCTACCAAGCGTTTAGAATTATAGTACTTTGAATAAATATCGAGTCAATTAATCGCAATCCGAACTTAATAATTTTTTTTTATTTTTGAGTTTTATGAAGTATTGAGTGAGATTGAATGAGTTTATGAAGTATTAAGAGTATAAAATAAATGATTGAAGTAATCGTTTGATTTCACAGCTTTGTCTCATCACAATCCTCGTTTTTGTTAAATTCTATTTTTGTATCAAGTTGGTAGTAAATTTAACTGTTACTACACATTTAGCAACCAACTCATTTACAAGAGGCTTGATTACATTTAACATAAATGTAAGATAAATGTTTAGATTTAATGTTCAGTTAAAAGTTCAGATAAACTACTTCAAGTGGCTGCTTTTGCAATGTAGGTGAAATAAAAAAATAAATTGAAGAAATGAAGATATTTTAGATTTTAATAATCAGAATTAGAGATTGAGATAACGTAATCAAGGGCCGATCATGCCTTCTTAGAGCTTTTATAGAATTCAAATTTTGGGGCTTCTTTTCCTTTCTAAATTTCTGAAACCAAATATTTTTTTATTGATTTCGATTTAATTGTTACATGAATTGTTGCAAGTAGAAAATTTTGAACGATTGAAAGTATATTGCATATAAAATGCGCTACGGATATTTAAAGAAATACTTTCTTGAAAAATGAGAAAAAAATTCTTAACACCATTTAAATAATATTTATTAATAAGTCGTATATTTTTTTTAAAGTGTAAAGCATCATATGTGTTTGGATTTATAAAATGACATAACATAAAGTTTTCAAACAGGAATTATTTAAGAATAACACTAGAAGGATATTTCAAAATTAATTTAAACTTGATTTTTATTTGAATAAATTCGATTTTACTGCCTTTATAATTAAATGAAGGCACACAATTTAGAAACTGTCAAAATACCGGAAAAAATTTATAAGACTATATATGTATATAGTGTGTCCCAAAAATGACGGATGTATTTTGAAAGTCAATAAAGAAAAGACGGAATGCGGCAGAAATATAACGTTTGCAGCGTTATGCTTGGAAAATCGGAATTTCCAAGCGTTATAATTAAACGTACAAAATTACACCAAATTTTGCCCTTTGGGGGAATTTTATTAATTGCATTTAGTTATTATTGCTAGGGATAGGTGGCCAGGGCCGCCGTGTGAAGGTGGCAAAATTGTTCGCCGCACAAGGGCGCCTGAGTCAGGGGGGTGCCAAAATTTATAGTACTTATAGTTTTTTAATTTAATGTTGCTTAAATAAAAATTGTTAATTATACGCTTGCAATTTTAAAATATAATTATTTGTAACATGTAACAACAGGAATTGGGAATGTTTTGTATCGGCATATATTTATTCTTTATGTGCTGTGAAGTTGTTGCGGCTCAACGTCGTTGTTTAGTTTGCTTTTTTTTTTAATGATGGTGGCGGCGCCACCGTGCGTGTGTGCCCTTGAATTAACAGCGAATACCCTAATTTTTAATCATATACGTAGTCGTGAAGTGTGTAAATTCTGTGAATTGCTTCGCAAGCAAAGTACTGTGATTAATTGTTTTCAAATCATTTTTTGTTTATAATTGCTCTAAAAAATAGGATTATTATTTAGATGTAAGTGAACAATCTAAATATATTATTAGTATTATTTTCATAGCAGTAAAGATTCATAAAAAGAAACAATTCATTAAGAAAAACTTTTATCTTTCAAATTAAAAAAATAATTCAAAAAGTAACTTTTTATTTATATCTATAAAACCCAGATAAATCTTACCCTTAATTGAGCAGAATTTGATTTAACAATTTCTGATATACAATTACAATTTCCGAATAATCGAAAAAAATTCTAAAAAAATTACTAATGATTATAGGTCTTTTTCATTAAAAGTTTATAATTATTATGTACCCGAGATGCTTTCAATATTTCAATTGCTTATAACAAATGCTTTTAAGTAATTTGTATTAATATTGGTTTAATTTACTTAAATATTTTGGAACAGCAGAGGAAAAAAATTCGCACTTAATTCTTAAAAATAAATTTTCCGCAAAAGAAAAAAAAAATGTTTTTATTTTTCGGTCAAATTAGTTTTTTTTATCGGAATCTTTATTTAGTAGCAAATGGCATAAATGGGCTTTCGACTTTCAAATAGTATATTGAGAGAAAATCATAAGATGCATTTTGTATACGGAATGAAAATTACATTTTTTTTATTTAGTGTAATAAATATTTTTTAGAAACATGTTCTCAACAAAAAGAAAAAAAAGTGTGGAGCACAAAATAGAAAAATGAAATTGCAACTAGAGGAACCTAATCAGAAACTGGCGGGATCTCTAAATAAATATCTCATAAACACAATAGGATTAGATGGACAAGCAATTGAACAGGACCATCAACATCAACATCTAGTTTGGAATTTCCTAATTAAAATTTATCTCAAAATGTAAATTCATCAGTATATGATCAAGGAGAAGCCACGATTGTACCAATAGAAAATTTAGATGTTGACGTAGAAAATTCGCCTGGTAATAACGTAATATCTCAAAATAAAGATTTTGACTTTGAATTAAACGATCCAGCTACATGACCTGATACAATTTCTATAAAAATTAGAGATTATTTAATTGAAAATGGCCCTCCCCACTTGATAACCAAGCATTTTCCGAGAGATAATTCTGGAAGAAAGTTTTCAGAATCGTTCTATTATAGAACATTACCGAATGGAGAAAAAGTATTTAGAAATTATTTAATATATTCAAATTCCCGAAACGCAGTTTTTTGCTTCCAATGTAAACTATTCAGAGAGAAGCATTCGCAGTTTATTAAGGATGTATGTAATGATTGGGCACATTTAACCCACATTTTGAAAACACATGAAAGAAGTGCATCTCACCTTAAACATAATTTAAAATGCAGTGAACCAAAATGTCTTTGCGTAAGTTATATACCAATGATGCAGCTGAACAAAGATTTTATGATGCAGAAAAGGTTTATTGGCAATCAGTTATTGAACGGCTTATTTATTTAATTCAATATTTAGCCCGGCAATACCTTGCATTTAGAAGTTCTTCGAAAGAGTTGTATCATAGTGATAAGGATAATTTTTTGTTGAAACCATAGCAAAATTTGATCCAATAATCGCTGCACATCTCCACAAAATTCAAACATCTCAAAAGAAGAACATTGCTCATTACTTAGGGGATCAAATTCAGAATGAAATTATAAGCATTATTTCAGAGGGAATTAAAAAGCATTTATTACATATGATTAAATCTTCAAAATATTACTCATTAATTCTGGATACTACACCTGATGTCAGTCCTGTCGAACAGTTGACTGCTGTAATTCGATTTGTTTATAAGAACGAGGAAACCAATAAAACCCAAATTGAAGAACATTTTTGAGGATTTCAATCTGTCGATGACACTACTGGACAGGGTCTGTTTGAATTCATAAATGGACATTTAAAATTGTCAAATTTCAATTTGAACAAGGGCGCCTAATACCCATGCGGCGGCCCTGTAGGTGGCGTTGCAGCGGTTTGCACCATATGTAATTAAAACGAAGTGTTTGGATTATGGAAATTTTTGATTCAGACTGCGCCACTTTTTTGTTGAAAATAAAGGCTACATTGAAAACATCGTTGTTCATTTTTTATTTATTTATTGCAACAGCCTTGGAATATTTTTATGCCGGTTTTTATTTTTCCACTTTTTTAGTGCCACTTATCAGCGGCAGTGTTAATTAAGTTTGCAATTTGATTGGATAAATTTCTCTGGATTTTTTAAAGCTAAGGACGCATTCCTATTGCATTCTATCTTTTTTAAATTTATTTTCAAAATCCACCAATCATTGTGGGAACACTCGCTATTATAGGACCCGGAAGCCCGAGGCTATAGGGCTTCTCGGCCTTTATTTAATAATCTGGCCATGATTATAAATAAGAAAGGAAATATGATCTTAAAAATCGATGATTCTAATATAAAATATATAATAGTCCCTTCTATAAGGGTTAAATCTATACTTATAATAAAGCTCAATGTGTGTGTTGGCGCTCTACCGGCAGACCATTCAACCTACAGCTACCAAATGTGGCACGTATATACCTTGGAGGCCGGGAATGTGCACCTGGTGGTAGTTTTTTGGAATTTTTAATTAGAATTTTATTTATTTAAAAATTAAGCGAAATTTTGGCATGTTTCTGCTATAACTTCCGAAAATATTACCGCACAAAAACGATTTTTACATGAAGTTAAAGATTAAAAATTTATCTTTTAAATGATACCAATATTTTAACCTTAAAATTAAATTTCTATTTTTAATGAATTTTTAAATAAATATTTTAATTATATTTTGCAACGATTTTTTTCGTACAAAATAAAAATAAAATTTAATAAGCAAGTTTCGCATTCATGGGAAAAAATTAGCTTTTTTCAAAGTTGCCATCTCATTGATTAAAGCTCCAATTAAAAATAAATTAAATCTTTTTGGAAATGAAATCTGCAGAAATATAATTTTCGGCACGTGTCTGTAGGAAATGAAACGAATATGAAATATTTTTTCTAAAAAATAAATTCCAGAAAAATTATTTTATGATCTTTTACACTCTCTATATTATTAATCTAATAAATCAGTTTTATTTTAAGGCAAGTTTTGTTTAATATGAACAGGATATCCATTCAAATCAGGGCCATACAGCTAATTTATAAACCTTTTGTAAGACACAGATCTGCTAAAATGGTCTAAATAGAAAACGATTATATTTTATGTAAATTGATTCAATAAATGCTCTAATAAATAACGAATTTTTGATTTTACATAAAGCTTCTGCTGTGGAAATCTGATTAACAAAATGTTCTTGAAACACTAATATTTTAAATAAAAAGAGTTAATTTCCAATCAACTAAATCAATCACTGAAATTGACTGATTTATGAAAATTTGAATATCACTATTCAATAAAAAAGGATAATTTTAGATTTTCCATCGATCGTTTCAAAGAAAATATGCCAATCAGCGCGCAGGTTTCTCAAGATTAATTGGCCTACGATTATGAAAATGTTGAGTTTTTCTAAATTTTTAACATTCAAAACTTCATAAATAAGCCTTAGTTGATCGCGGAAAATAGAAACATTCATTCATTTATTTAAAATTTGGTGTGTCCAGAATATTTCTCAGAATATGATACCTTACTACATTAAATTTAGACTTCATAATTTTTGAAATATATTTATAGGCCGGAACAAAATATTATTATTGATTTCATTTCAATCCTTTTGAAAGCAAAACTAAAAACTGAATTTTATGCTAAATCTGAGAAATTTTTGTTGAATTATTGTTTGAGATATTACATAAATTATGAAAAATATTTTGTTGTTCACTTAAGACTTAAATACCGAGCGATTCTGTTTACAATACTCATATTCAATAATAATAATAATAAATAAATAACAATAAAGATGATAAATAAAATAAAACGCTTGGTTTTATTAAAAAATATCTTTATATTAATTGCAATTTCATCATTTCCACTAAATTATAGTTGAAGTTTTACTGGAAATGACAACAAATTATCAAAATATATATAGTAAATTGAACGAAACGATCTAAACAACAGTATAAGTTTGGTATGACTATCAAAATTTGAAGATTAAAAATGTTTTGTTTGAGAATCTATTAAGAGACCAGTTACTTAAAATATTTAATTGAAAATTGTAGCGAGCGATAATACTGGTGAACCGGCTGGTTACCAAAGGCGGCTAGTAATAGAATAAAATACAGTACCAATTCGGATACTTTATCCATATCTGTAAACTGAATCAGTATTTTGTAATTCTAAACACTTTGAAAACTATCGGTTTTAACTTCCGTGCATTTGAAATAACTCATTGCTATCAAACATTTTGAAAAAGAAATGATAAAATTTACAAGGGTGATGTGTGTCTTAAATCACAATATTCTCCTCTTTCGATAGCAATTTGTTATTCCAATCCTAGCAATTATCTCTATTTCACCCGATAAGTGATACAATACTCCTTACACACAGGGCTTCGTTTCTTATATTTTTATGTAATCATCATTTAAGAAATTTTCTACTTCAAAAGAAGTAAACGAACCGAGAAAATTCTCTTTTCTCTGCAGTAATAGATTACATGATTTTAAACGAAAGTCAGAATAATAAAAGGAGTCTTATACATTCTCTATTTTCTTGATTACGAATTTAAGGTAAACTGAAAACTTCAAGATATTTTCTCCGCTTTACTTACAAGAATTCTTTTCTCTTAGTTAAAGCTAGTTAAAGAAAGAATGTAGGTATATTTACAATCTAATGATTAGGAACAACTAAAGATCAATAATGTGTTTCTGAAAAAAAGTTTGTGATTTTCTATCACAGATATGATCAGTTGTCTACAAATTTTTTTGAAACAAATCTTTCATTTACATGATAAAAAAAAGCATATTCCATATGAAATATTTTTGTCATTGCAATCAAAAAATTAAATTGATGAAAAAGATTTTTTTATTTTGATATCTACAATATAACTTATTTTTGCTTCTGGTTAATTGGTTATTTTAATTATACAATATTTTTGATAAGTGATATTTTAATGTAATCGTTTGAGAGTCATGTGTTAGAAATCATACACATACCTACAATAAATGTGTATTTTCCGTTTATAAAATTGTGGATCATAGAGAAAGACAAAAACGTCAGAAGTTCTGAATTTTTTTAATTTTCCTATCCGCACACGAGCATTCTGTGTTTTGTGCTGCAATGAAAAAAAAAAAACATCGGACATTTTTTACTTCTTTTTTTCCTATCAAATGGAAACAAAATAATTTGATACACATTTACAATTTTGTATTTTTCGTGGAATAATTTTAGTAATTTCATTTATTTAAGTCATTTCACTTTTCAGTTATCGCATTTACATGCATAAGAATGTACAAATCGACAGACAGTCAACATTTAGACAAATTTAATTAAAAATTCGATACATATTTACACTTTAAGTGTTAAATCTGTATACAAAAATTAATTCGTCCAGCTCTTAACGTTTTTTAGTTATTTCGCTTATCTGTACTCGAACAGGCAGACAGACTTTCTGTAAATGAGATTCTTGCAAAATGTGAGAGAAATCTACGAATATGAGATCAAGATTACTTGGCAAATTCAATGCGCCTAATTAAGAGCGCTGTTCAATTAATCGTGCTCATTGACAAACAGAGGCGTAATTGTAAAAACATATTTTTCGAATTAGAAGAAGTCTAAAATATAAGAATTCAAAATTTCGATTTCGAATTTTTTGACGAATACAATATTTTCTTTTTATATACTTCATATACAAGAAAGAAAAAAAACAGTCTTTTGGTGAACTTGGAATAACGAATTCAGGAATTTAAAGCAACCCTAGTTGTTTATTCTCTGCTTCTGAATTACATCACAATTAGTAAATGCCCAAACAACTTCAATTCGTTATATTCATACTCCAAAACTGACTTATATTACTATCACGATTCACTCTGTAAGTCTGTTGATTTGATTATAAAGTATCGGACGAGCATAATTTAACGAACTATTTCAATTTTTGCTTCAGTTAAAAGGGAGAACTGCAGTCTAATCACGATCTAAATTAGTGCCGAATTGTTTCGTAGAATTCCAGCAAATAAAATGGCGCTCTGAAGCAGACTATCTCTCTTCAACCATGAACTTTCTCACTCAGTAACCATTTTCTGCGTTATTTACCTGCTTTCAAATTATACTTATTTTCAGTCTATGTATACTATTATTCCAGTCTATGTTTGTTATTATGTCTATGTAACTGAAGTGATTTTGTTTGTGATATGATTACAATTATATCGAAACAATGCATTTTATTTGTACAGGCTAGATAAATTCTAAACTATGCATTATTTTGAATTCTTTTTTTCAATTCAGAATTATTTTATAAAATTTAATATATGTTAGTTATTTGTACGTTAGTTTTTATCCATGTAACTTTCCCGTCGGCTTTCAGACATCTTGTATTCTTTCTCAGAGGCAGAGACTGGAAAAATTAAATAAATAATCATTTAATTCGAACTCTGTACTAGCATTTAACTTTTTTTTCTTTTTTTAAAAAAATGATTTCTTGTATAATTTTAATTCAAATTAATGATATCGAATTATCCAATTATGTTGTGAATGTCTAAAGGCTTGTTATTTTTTTCCGAATACAGTTTAAAAAGTCATCCAGTTTTGTAGAAAAATTAACTTCAAATGGGGTATTTTTCTAATAAAAATACAAAGTGTTTATAAAAAAGAGAAATTACTTCTAAATTCTCAAGCCCATTTAATGAAAGAATATTTATTTATTTATTTTCATATCACAAATTGCCTAAAAATATTTTTGTATCATTTAAATATTTTCTTCTTAAATCAATTTTTCCTCCTTCTTTCTTTGTACACTGCATTGCTTAAAATTTATTTTTAATCTGTAGTTAGCATCTGTTACTCTTTAACAACTGTTTGAATCGAAAAATAGTTAGCTTGCAACTGTTAGTAACAGTTTTAATAGCTTTTATTAAAAATATAAAAGGACGTTATTTTGCTTTTACTTTTCTTATAAAGCTACAGTATATAATATTAAGCTTCATATTCAGTTTCCATCGCTACAAGTAATAAAAAATACGCCTTTTTTTGGTGTAAATTGCAGTGCAGATCAACAGCTATCAAATTTAGTACAAATATGGAAGTTGGAATGTATATTTTAAATCAACTATTTTCAAATAATTATTCAAATTTTGTTTAGTTAAAAATTAAGCGAGATTTGGGGCTTTTCAGTGATAACTACCGATGATATTATTGTATAAATATGATGATTAAATCATTTTAAAATAAAAAAAGTTATATTTATAATATGAATTTACCTACTTTTTTTGCTTTTTTAACAAACCTATAAATATATTTTTTTTAGATAAATTTTAACAATGCCTTTCATTGTTGCTATGATAGTCAAATCGTTTGTATTATTTCATCAAATATGTAATCGTGACTTTCTTTCATAGTAAAAAGAAAAAGGATTCTGTTTAATATATTTGTAGTTTGTATAAGGAACTAGTGAGTGAAGTTACAATTTACTGCGAAACTTCGAAGATGCATGAGCCGAATGGAAAGGTTTAATTTAATGGGTTTTGATTCCATTAAAATGACTCATGAAAAAAATTAACACAATTAAGGTTATCAAAATAAAACCATTTTAATGTCTACTCCAATTTGGTGCTTAAAATGATGCTATTGTAGGGATTCACGAGTATCAAATTTAGCGTCAGAAATTTTATTGAGATTCAATATAAGCAATAATTCGGAGAAAGAGGGATTTTATCTAAAAAGAAAATAATTGCCCTAAAAATTTTTGGTTATGAAACCAGGGGAGTGGTCTCCTTAAAATTTTCTCGCATACTCTTTAATAAACTTGCCACACCAGAGAACACCTTGCATGGCATTGACGTACAATAGTTGCGAATTATTAATTTTTGACATGAATTTATCATTTTACTGCATCTATTGCCTTATTCTTATCGAGTTTTTGGCAATTAATCCATGATATGCAGCTAATAGTATCCGAAAATTGAATTTGTGATCTTCTCTAGCGATATCAATAAAGACTTGACATAAAACTGCATTAGTAGTCACAAAATTCTACACCTAATTTGATATATTTATCTGAAGTGTTTGAATTATTGAGAAAAACTTGTTTCTGAAAGTACAGACCGATAGACAGTGATTTCCATGTTGGTTTTATCTCACACTTTGACAGATGGCTATACTATAGATGTTAAATTCGTCTACCGAATCTTATATATCTAGCTCTCTTCGTTTTATAGTTATCTTGCTAACTTATATTCGAACAGCCGGGCTTATAGACTTCCTGTGAGCAAATTTACTCAAAATGTGACAGAAATCTCCAAATTTGGTGTAAAGACCACATACGAAATTCCAACTATCCAGTAAAGCATGTTTGAGTTATCTTTGTAATAGGAAGATATATGGACATTTTCCAAAAGTATGTTTTTAAACTCATAAAGGTCTACAGCGTGGAAATTAGACAAAATCTCGAGATCGAATTTTTTGATGATTCCTATAATTTCTATATACACTAAGCATACGAGAAAATAAGAAATAGTTAAAGTGGAAAGCCAATCTGATAAAACAAAATAAGTAATTTATGCCGATGGATTATCAGATGTGCCAATTAATACCGAAAATGATTATGGAATAAACGGCTATGGATTATAGAATAAATAATAATTATGTATTTTCTACTAGCAAAAAATCTTTTTTTAAGCAAATTGTGGTGAAAAGTGTTAATATCTATACTTATAATAAAGCTCAATGTGTGTGTGTGTGTTGTTGGCGCTCTACAGACCAGACCGTTTGTCCTAGGGCCACCAAATTCGACACATGTATACCTTTTATATCGGGAATGTGCACCTGTGGAGCGATTTTTTAAATTTTTAATTAGAATTTTAATTATTTAAAAAATAAGCGAAATTTTGTCGTTTTCCCACTATAACTTCCGAAAATATTGCAGCACGAAATTGATTTTTACATCATACTGAAATTTAAAAAAATAATCTTTTCAGTGATACTAATGCTTTAACCAATAAATAAAATTTCTATTTTTAATGAATTTTTAAAAATAATTTAATTATATTTTTTAACAATTTATTTCACACAAAATAAAAATAAACTTTAAGCTACATGAGCACGTTAAACGTTAATGTAAAAATCAACTTTTATCAGGGCGTTGTCATCATATTGACAAACGCTCAAATTTAAAAAAAATAAGTTAACTATGACTTCAAATGAAGCATATAAAAGTGTCATTTTCAGCCCGTGTCTGTATGAAATGAAATAAATATGAAACATATTTTTTGAAAAGTAAATGCAAGGAAAGGTGTTCTATGATCTTTTACAATACCTATATTACTAATTCAATTAAAAAAAGTTTTATTTAAGGCAAATAGGTTTAATATGTATAAGATATCTACTCTAATCAGAGTCCAACAGCTAATTTTGCAAAGCTTTAGTAATAGACATACATCTGCTAACAAAATGATTTAAATGAAATAAATAATTGTATTTTATATAAATTGAATCAATAAATAATAATGAATTACGAATTTTAAATTTTTACAAAGATCTTCTGCCTTGTGAATAATACTTTATAAAATATTCTTATGACATTAATATTATAAATGAAAATTGTTGCATTCCAATCAACTAAATAAATCAGAAAGCTGATCTATTTTTGAAAATTTCAATACCACTATTCTGTAAAACCGGGTGATTTTAGATCATTTCATCGACCGTCTCAAAGAAGCCAATCATTTCCCAGAGTTTCACAAGAGTGATTGAGCTGGATTACGAAATTGTTAATTGTTCTAAGATTGTAATATTCAAAACTTAATAAATCGGTTAGATTTGAATACAGACGATAGAAACATTTATTTATTTATTTAAACGTTGGAGTGTCAAAAATATTTTACAGAATATGATTCCATAGGACTAAAGGACTGTCTAAAATTTAAACTTCATTTTTTTGAAAGATGTTTATAAACTGAAAAAATAAAATATTATTATTGAGAACGTTTATATCCTATTAAAAATAAAAATATTTTCATTGAATGCGTAAACTTTTTGTTGAATAATTCGATGAGATATTATAAATAATGAAAATTATTCCGTTGTGCACATAAGACTTCAATGCCGAACGACTCTGATTTCAGTTCCACTTAATTTAAAATTGAATTTCACGCTAATAGAAAATTAGAGATGTGTAACATAATGAACAGAACGGCTTAAGGCCCACAGAATAGTATAAGTAAATAATATGGCTATCAAAATTTGAAGCTTAAAAATATCTAGCTGAAAAACCTATTATGAGAGCAAGTAACATAAAATATTAATTGAACATTTTAGCGAGCATTAATACTGGAGAACCGGCTGGCTGCCAAAGGCGGCTAGTCTCTAATAAAATGGGAATTGAATCAAGGGGCGCAGCATTTTTTAGGACTATCCATTATTTGATTTATCCAATGAGTTGTCTGATAGCAAGATAGTAGAATGACATTTAAATTATTGTTTTATTTTGTCAAACGATTTTAAAATATTTTCATATGCTTTTTACAGTATGTAGCCCTGAATATGATAATATAATTAGTTTAACTATAAATCATCAATTCCAATGATAATGTTTTTATACACGTTTTATATAAAAATATATTATAGTGAAATGTTTACAGAAAATATTTCTTCAAACCTCTTAAAACTAAAAATTTTTCAGACGTATAGTTGAAGTTCAGTATAGTTAAAGACTACTGCCTTTAGAGGTCATTAATCTGGGATTTATTGAACACATGGTGAATGGCCTTGACAGTTATGAGGGGATTAGTAAGAGAAGAGAGGCTATTAATACTTTGGAAAAGGGTTACCCTCGAACAGCCCCTATTCGATCGCTTCGGTCATTGATCTTCGGAATTACAACTGGCTGTCACTCGTAATGGAACCACACCCATTCCTTACCACGAAACGATTAATAGCGATCCAAAAGGGACATATCAATTCTGGGGAC
>JAPMOR010100287.1:157073-198734 GCA_026543865.1 Argiope aurantia | reverse complement strand
GGTGCAGAAAGAACAGAAAGCGGTCGTATAACAAATATGAGGCAAATAGGAGATGGTTCAAGAACAATTTTTGAAAGGGATAGTCTTTGTAAATCTATACTACTATATAAATGTGAAAGTTTGGATGGATAGATGGATGTTTGTTAGTCGACCAGGCCAGAACGGCTGAACGGAATTGGATGAAATTTAGCACAGAGATAGATTATAGTCTGGAATAAGACATAGGCTACTATTTGTTCCGATTAATTGAGTGGTTAATTTTTTATTAATTAAAAACTAACTTTCCCGATAAAAGACTATTTCCCCACCGCCAAATGAGTAGGGCTTCAGTTGTTTTTCTTTCCCACGCTGAAGAGGCAAGGCTTAAGATATTTTCGATCGATTATTTCAAATGATTCTGTTCATTTTCTTAAAACTTGATGCATTTAAAATTAAAGATTGTTAATTAATCGATCTTTCGGATTCATTCTGAAATACTTTTAAATTAAAATAAAACAGAATAAAGGAAATAAAAGATTTCTAATCTGCATTGCGTTACCCTAACTGGCGTAGAAAATTCACGCATTTGCGTTACGCCAACTATCGTTGAAAATTCACGCATGCGCAGTGTGTTCTGATTGTTGACAATTGTATTTTCATTTTAATTAAAAGTTTAAAAATTGTGTATTATACTGTTGTAGCTATCTCAAACTCGATCGATAAATAAAATAGACTTGACTTGATTTTAGAAAAATACAAACTTAATTTTCTATT
Source organism: Argiope aurantia (assembly GCA_026543865.1). Classification (NCBI taxonomy): domain Eukaryota; kingdom Metazoa; phylum Arthropoda; class Arachnida; order Araneae; family Araneidae; genus Argiope; species Argiope aurantia. The sequence continues at coordinate 197,981 of JAPMOR010100287.1, read as the reverse complement.
TTGTTTTATTATATATTTTTAATAAATTTATTTATAGCTCTAAATACATCGTTTTTTAGGTTAGTTTTAATTTTTTTACTTGTTATTATTTGATACTTTTTCGAAATGCCCAGAAAACGCAAATCTATCTTTCGAAGAGGAGTAATAAAGCTCGGGCTATGAAAGTAGCTAGAAGACCTGTTTGCAATTTTAGTGAGCACTTGCGAACTGTCAAACCTCCAGTTGTGGTATACATACAAGGACGGTTTGTAAGAAGATATCGTGTTTAGGCTGGAGGAAGGCTTCGTATCAGAGAGTTTGACAGTAATATTATAAAAGCTACTATTTTTACAGGAGCTGCTAAAGGAGGCAGCGTTTTAATTAACCGCATATCTGTTATTCCAAACAACTTGCCATTTTGTTTCAAGAGATTGCAATTTCCTTTAAAATTGGCTTTTGAAATGAGGATCAACAAATCTCAGGGCCAAACCAGGGCTTAATGTTGTATACATTATGACATTAGAATAAAAATAAATGTAGAAATTTTCCCGTAGATCTTTCTCAATCAGTTACAAGTTTCTTCATTATATCATACCAGACTTTGCTTTCAACAACACTATAATGATACGGTTTGATAACATTTTAATCAGACCGTCAGTTCTCATACATACACATCAAAATTTCCACGCGAACGAAGTCACGGTAATGGCTAGTAAATAATAAAGATGAAGACAAGCAAAAGAGGGTTTTTTTATGAGATAGTCGCATATTAGTGTTTGGAACGTGACTGAATGATTAGGAATATTTCGAATTTTTGTATTATTACGAGGTTGAATTTCTTGAATAAGGAATGCAGTTTTGCATATATCTAATGACAATTGGGAGTGGACGGATTTCCGACATCTTTTACTGGAATATCAGTTTGTTTATAGAGGACAATTACAACATGTGCTGGAACGCAAGCCAATTCGAAGGATTTACATCGAAGAAATACTTAATGCAGATATTGAATTAATTGATTATAAAATATGTAATAATTTTCGGTTAAGCCATGTGAAGATTCTAATACAAACTATTTCTAATTGTATTGATACAAATACTATAAGAATTTTCAACATCCTGATTAAAATATTTGGTGGCAATTGGAATTGTCTTTTTCTTTGATTTTCAGATTTACATTGAAAGAAACAAGGAAATAAGTTTCATTGATTTAAAATTAGTTTTTTAAACAAAAATTATTGATTAGTGAAAGTAATGTGCTTTAATTGCGACCAAAGAAAATCAAATACAAATAATTATAAATTATTATTACATAATTTAGTAGCACACATGTATTGTAGAATGTTGTGTATTATTAAACAATATTCTGAATATTTTATAATATTGTTGAATAATATAATTTCGCATAATATTGTACAATTTTGTATCAACACATTGTGCTACTTGGATACCTTCATCATCTAATCAACTGTATGTCTCCTATTTTTTGCAACCAGATAATTTGAAGGTGGAATTCTGATTTCTGTCCCAAAAACAATACTCAAGTTTTATTAATAGGATCCGGTTTTCAGATGCAGTAACCCCATGTATTAATCACCTTACGAACCAACAGATCGGGGAACTTGCGTTATGGATAATCTGCAATCTTTGCGTTTTAAATATGATGCATATTTCACTTCATACAACTTTGTGAAATACTGCATGAAGCAACATATGCAACAGTGAGAAATTCATCTTTATTATTTGGTATTCTGTTAGTCAAATAAAGATAGATAGTCAAATAAAGATAGATTTGCGTGTATGAAATATCTACTACCCTGTTTCTGATATTTTTACTATGCATATCCGAAATTTGATGATTTTATGAATGATGCTATCAAAGCTGAACTACTCAGACTTAATATAATAGATCAGTAAATTAATATAAATATTAAAAAAACTTCGAAAGAGTAAGCTCTAAATTGATTTTTAACCGTATTCATGAATAGGAAAGTGGAAAAGATTATTTCATAAAGCTGAAAAGCCATTTTAGTCAAGGTTTTAGCGAGTTCATCTAATCTCTACAAAGAAATGGCCCTGATATATGAATAGTGAGATTGCTTAAGGATTGGTATATTTTTGCAATGAAGAATAATTCAAACAGAGAATGGATTGCAATTACACATGATTAGATGGCACAAAATTTTAATTCTTTAAATTCCTTTGTTGAACTTTTTCACGACTCGAAAATGTATCTTTGTCTTAAATATCGCATTTATTTAGAATTATTTGCATAGTAACAAAAACTTTTCGCGATATCGGAGCTGTTGGAATATTTTCCAGCGAAACATTTGGAATCTTTTCTATTCTTTCTAGTGAAATATTCAATATGGTAGAATGAGGCCATAGTCAGGCTTGTTGTATTATAAAATATGAAATTATTTTCATAAAATATGCATGAAATTTCATTATGCTGGTAAAGTATGAAATTTAGGAAAATAAAAGCAATTCATTTCAACGTAATAATTTTCATTCATTTTATGATCATTAATCAGCCAAGAAATTTTTATAACAATACATAACCATTTAACTCAAAAATTTTGAAATAAATTTAATCAAAATAGGTTTTGAATCATTCCATTCATTTAGGTTAAAAATAAGTCCCTCTCTTAATGAAAAATATTGGCAAATTTAGCAACAGTAACGCTATAAGCAAGCTGATGTCTTCATAATATATCAGTTTTTTCGAACGGTATTCAAAAGAATACAAAGACAGTAATTCCGATAGCAAACAACAGATACCGATTAAAAGCAAAAATTAAAAATCGTTAGTTATTAATTAAATTAATAAAGACATTTAATTAAGTTTTTTCCTCTTTCAGGACTTAATCTGTATCAAAACTTATACGATGCAAAAATAAAATTGAAAAATAGATGACAAAAAAAAATTCGATAAATAAAAGGTTAATTGAAGCCAATTGAAGTACTTCCATTCCAAATGTTTTGAGTAATCATTTTCAAAGAGAAAATATACATTTTAATATTTATTTAAAGAACATTCGTGTTTCTCATTATTTACCTTTTCCATTATTCGTACCTTTTGAATACTGACGACGATTCATTCTTTTACTGATTTTACTTGCTTCGGTATATACAGACGTTATGTTTTAATACATATTCTTAGTTTCTGATGAAATTTATTCCATTAGAGAACCTTATGCTTAAATAAAAGCCAATGAAAAGGATCTGGAATATCTGTCATTAAAATGGATATTCTTGGTAACTGCATATTCGTGCGTAGACAGCTCGTGGTTATGACTGTAGCAGAGCATATTTAAAAATAAAGAAATAATTAGATTTGAATATAGATAAATTAAATCCTTTCGATGCATGTCGATAAGTCCTTTATCGTATCTAAATGGTTTTGCTGTTTCAGTTCTTTACAATTGTTTCAATGCCATTTTTTTTTTATTATTATCATTCCTGACAATATTGCTTTGCTAATCTGAGGAATGGGCGATTTTCTTAAAACGTTTCTCAACAAGATAGAATGATACATCTCTTCATTAAATTTAATCATAATCTATTAATAATCATTTAAATCATGTTTACCATAAATTTTAATCTTCCTTTTTTTGAATTTAATACCGCATTTGTTATAGATTGAGAAATTCAAATGGCAGAAATATAGCGGGTTAAGCATTCAAATAAATAAAACAGATACACATATTTATACAGTATAATTCAATTGAAATAGAACAAATTTTAGTCACTTTTAACTTAAAAATTGAATCCCGAAATAAGAGACTAATTGTTAAAACAATAAATAGATGCTTAAAGATTAATTTGAATTAGAAAATATTTACTGAAAACAACCTTAACTGAAACCATATGGAAATGTCTTTAAGCATTGAAATTTTGTGCAGATTAAAGTAACCATTAAAAGTTTCGACTTCCTTAAATCTTCCATTACATTTCTGTTATGAAAGGTATTTAAAAGCCTAGCTCACATGTTTAAAAAAAAAAACGATTATTCGCGATGCAAATTGCATGCTACTAGGAAGAGCTTTCAAGGGCAGATGAAAATTCCGATTGCAATTTAATTTCACTTGCATTGAAATATATATACACACAAAGGAAATTCCATTAACTTACAGCGATCGTTCAATTCATTACAAAATATTCCATTCACTATTAAACTGGTACATCTTGAAGTGACGAAGATGTTTATTAAGCAGCATTCACATGAGGCCAACAATTGCGCGCAATGAAAAGTCACGCCTACTTCAGGAACATCACGTGACACCAACGAGACAATGACAAATGGTTGTGTCATCGGGACAACTATTTGCTATTGTCCCATTGCAGTCATGGCCTTTTCCTGAAGTAGTCATGACTAGGGATTGCAATACCGGTATGCCGAATACCGGTATTTTGAGCCATTTGTACAGTTTTCTAATACCGGTATTCACAAGTTTAAATACCGGTTTTTCGGTATTTACTACAAATTTTTAAAATTGTCTCCACTATATGTTCAGGGATCGCGCACATAGCAAAATAGTATACGTTTTTGTTTTTATTTCTCCCTAACGGAAGAAATTAATTAGCTAATTAATGGTTTAATTAATTACTTAAATCTAAATTAGCGAAACATGGATTATCCCTGAAAGAAGATATTATATCCATAACGACTGATGGAGCAGCAGTTATGAAAAAAGTTGGAAAGTTGATTGGTGCAAATCAGCAATTGTGCTATGCACGTGGAATTCAATTAGGAGTAATAGATATATTATACCAAAAAAATAAAGAACAGAAAAATCCAAATACTATGGATATAGAAACTTCGGATTCCAACTTTGAGCAGAGTAAGAGTGACAGTGATATTGACAATGAAGATAATGAATGTAATTGTTGAAGAAAATATTACTAATGAGGATGAAATATTAATTATGAAGAATTGCTTCCTATAATTTATAAAGTTCGAAAAATTGTTAAGCTATTTAAACGTTTCCTTATAAAAAATGATATATTACTAAAATATATACTAACTGAAAATAAAACAGAATATATGTTAATATTAGATTATAAAACACGTTGGAACAGTTTATTCCTAATGATGGAACGATTTTTGAAACTGAGAAATCCAATCCAAAAAAGAATGATCGACTTACACATGTAAATTAATTTTTCAGATAGTGAATTCGACTTAATATCCAGAACTATATCAGCTCTACTTGTAATAAAATTGAGTATTGAGACATTATGTCTGAGAAATTCTAATTTATTAACAGCTAATTCAACAATAAATTTCATGTTGCAGTCACTGAAAGAACAACACACATCACTATCTGAAGAATTATATATTACATTGAAAAATCGCACAGAAGAAAGGCATACCGAAATAAAAAATGTCTTATGGTATTTACATAATTATAATGATTTTAAAAATGAAAATGAAAAAGAAGAAAAGAAAATAACCAATTCAAATCTGACTAAGTTTAGAGAAAATTTTCTTAAAATTTTTAACCTACAAACCTATTCACACTCAGAAGAATTCGGTTCAGTTATAGAAGATTATGATGACACTAATGTCGATAGTGAAAAGGAATTGTCTCTTAAACAAAAATTAGAATTATGGATAAATAACAAAATTTCAACGAGCCAAAATGCAATACAGAAATCAGCTATGTACAAAACCATCCGACGAGAAATCGATTTATTTGAAGATGAGGGATTTAGAGGTAAATACTTGGAAAAAGTATATCGCGCATTGCTAACAGTATCACCAATTAGCTTAGATGCCGAAAGAGCGCTTTCGACAGCTGGTAATTTTTACACAAAATTACTTTTCAGGTTTAATGACAGTACGATTGATACATTATGTTTTTTAAGATCACACTTCAAATTTTGTAATAGCACCACAGACTGAATAGTGATATTTACACTTTTTTTGCGATTTAAACAAATAAGATGTTCCTTTACTTTTCTGTGATTCTTTATATACTGTTATCTATTTAATATATAAAAATCTCATGTCATGGTGTTTGTGTTCGTTCTCCTCCGAAACGGCTCGAGCGATTTCAATGAAATTTTTTATGTGTATTTGGTAGGTATGAGAATAGGTCGTAAAGTATTTTTCACAACGCTAGGTAATTACGGTATTCCTATCCACGTTCACCGTACGATGAAGAGATCAACGCTTGCTTGAAATCATCGCCACTGTGACGTTATGTTGAAAAAGTCCAGCTAAAAATAAACACGCGCGTCCAAATGCTACAAGATCCATCTGTTGACACATTCTCGAATCAATTGTTGGATATCGGAGATGGAAAAAGTTGCTGTCTATGAAAATACAGGATGAATAAAATTGCCCACTAATTTCTGCACTGTCGTTGATTCGCAAAATGCTCTCATTGACCGCATATTTCCCGATGTACGCTCATAATACATAAATCATGCTTGGCTGGCAGAAAGAACCATTTTGGCAGCAAAAAATGTGGACGACAATGATTTAAACTTCAAAATACAGCAATCGTTGCCAGGCGACTTGGTATCATACAAATTGATCGATACAGTTTGTGATGCTAACGAAGCTGTAAATTATCCAATAGAGTTTTTGAACTCACTGGATTTGCCAGGCATGTCACCACATCTACGATTGAAAGTTGGATCTCCGGTTATTTTACTTCAGAATTTGAACCCACTATTGCTGTGCAATGACACGCGATTGGTCATTAAAAAATTGATGAAAAACATTATCGAAGCCACCATTTGGAATGGTAAATTCCGAGCCGAAAATGTTTTGCTGCCACGAATTACGATGATTCTCACAGACGTGCCAATCGAATTCAAACGCGTTCAATTTCCTATTCGATTCGCATTCGCAGTGACAAGCAGTAAGTCGCAAGGCCAAACGATGTCTGTTTGCAGCTTAGATTTGGGAACACCATGTTTTTCACACGTGGCATGATCTCGCGTGGGCAAACTATCGAGCTTATTTGTGTTGGCTAAAGACGGAAAGAAAAATATCGTACACTCAATTGCTCTTCGAAATGAATATTGATTTTCTTTATTTCATTTTTATACTTTAGGACAAAAAATATTAATTTCTTCACTTTACATTTAACTTTTAAGAGATCAAACAATGTATATGTTCGTTACGTTAATGAAATACATTGAGAAAATGAATGGTTGGTGTTTTTTAGTTTTTATCGGGGGGGGGGGGGGATTTTGAGGATTTTTTGGAGCAAGAGCCATAATTGGCTAAACTGCGCCATGCATATGGTCAAAAATTTAAATCCAAGACATCAAATGCTAAAAGGTAAACAGTAGTTTCTAAAATGTGCGCTAAAAAAAACATGGTAATATTGGCAGAATTGTTTAAAAATTTGCAATGCAAGCAAAAAAATAAAAAAAAGACAGAATTATCAAATATACTGAAAAAAACAAATGGCTTTCAGAAAATTAAAAAAGATTTGGATGGTGTATTTCATCCATCAAGTCACGCAAGGTAACAGATGAGCAATTAAAAAAGTTCTGACGATGTGAATTAAAAGAAGGACATTCGATCAAAATATGTTTCACAGTAAAATTAGTATGACAAGTGGGACATACGGGCGCGCTATCTCCAAAAATGAGGTGCTTATGAGTGAAACGCGTGTGTCCTATACGGAGGCGAGTCAATTTGACGTCGATCTCTCGTATAGGAAGAGCAGACCACAATCCAATGGAAGGTTTGATAGAATACAATTTATTATGGATATGCAGATCCCAGTTCCTTTGCCAAGTAGAAAAAAAATGTCTAAGTAATGTTTTCTTCGCATCACCATATGGTAATTCTTGTGATAAAGGTGAAGAAGCAGTTTTTGCGGCATAATCAGCCGCTTCATTGCCATATATTCCCACATGACTTGGAACAAAGCTAAAAATTATATTAAATCCCTTACTCTTGAGAAACTGCAGAGTAGTCAGTATTTCCAAGACAAATGAATGCAATCGATTGTCATAGTGGCATAGTGCTTCCAAAGCACTCATGCTATCTGTGTATATAATAAAATTGCGTTCATTGGCAGATGAAATCTCCTGAAGTGCACAAAAAATTGCCAACAACTCAGCAGTAAATACAGAACAAAAATTATGTAAACGATAGCTCAGCGTCTTGGATGGAATAATAATGCCACAACCAACAAATCCATCCGACTTCGAGCCATCTGTAAAAATTGGTGTGAAATCTGAATATTTACAACGATGATAACGAAATAGCTGTTTGAAAACTACTGGCGCTGTTGTGGATTTATCAAATCCAACAAAGGGATTCATAAAGGAAATTTGTGGTATATCCCAAGATGGAAAGGACCACAAATCGACCGACTTAATAAGAACATTATCAAGTTCCGACTCTTGCAGAAATTCTTTGACTCTCTCGACGAAAGGGAGAATGTGAGAGGTGCGAGCAGCATAGAGTCTGCGAAGACTAACTGGAAGTTTCATTTGACTTATGGGATGATTCGGGACAGATAACACTCTTAAAAGATACAAGGATAATACTTTTTTACGCCTTAGATGCAACGGTAGCTGGTGACATATATTATAAAGGCTTTCTGTGGGTGAAGTACGAAAAGCTCCTGAACATATTCGCAAGGCAGAATGGTGGATGGTATCCAATCGTCGTAAAACAGATAAGCGAGCGGAACCATATACCATGCATCCATAATCGAGACGGGAAAGTATGACTGCCTCGTAGATACGGAGAAGAGAGGTTCTATCTGCTCCCCAAGAGGTTCTGGAGAGCACTTTTAGGATATTCAATGATTTTTCACATTTTTTCCGTAAAAATAAAGTATGAGGGAGAAAGGTCAGTTTTCGATCGAAAATGACTCCTAGGAAACGTATTTCAGGTACTACTGGAATAGGGATATTGCGAACATGAACATTTGGATCTAAATGAATGCCCCGTTTTCTACAAAAGTGGACACACCGACTCTTTTCAGGAGAAATAGTGTATCCATTATTATCGCACCAAACTAGTAGCTTATTAATTGCATTCTGCATCTGTCGTTCTATTAAAGGCATGTTGCTTCCTTCGCAGGAGATCTGTAAATCGTCAACATAGAGACTTCCATGAACAGAAGGGGGCAAATGGTTAAGAACCTGACTAAAATGAACGATAAAAAGTGTAACACTGAGGACGCTGCCCTGTGGAACGCTCTCAGATTGATTAAAATAACTAGAATAAAAATTTCCCATGCGAACTCGAAAAATTCGGTGAGATAAAAAGTTCTTTAAATATATGGGCATGTTTCCTCTGAAACCAAGATTAAAAAGTGTAGAGAGAATGCCATAGCGCCATGCTCTATCGTATGCCTTTTCAACATCGAAGAAAACAGACACAAAGTGATTCCTCCGAACAAAAGCATTACGAATATGGGTTTCCAGGAGAATCATATTATCAAATGTTGATCGTCCTCTACGGAAACCGCTCTGCAATGGAGGGATGAGGCCTTGTTTCTCCAATTCATATACGAGGCGGCCATTGACCATGCGCTCTAAGGTTTTGCACAAGCAGCTAGTCAAGGCTATTGGCCTGTAGTTCAGAGGGTTTGATGAATCTTTATCTGGTTTTAGCACAGGAATCACAATCGCTTCATACCATTGAGAAGGATACTTCTGCTCAATCCAAATTCTGTTAAATAAATTCAACAGATTGGAAAGGGAAGCGGTATTCAAGTGACGAAGCATGTTGTATGTGATTCCATCTGGCCCAAGACTGGTGTCATGTGCTCGAGACAAAGCGGATTTTGACTCATGCATCTTAAACTCGCAATTATAAGGAAAACTTTTATGAGTATGAAATTGCAAATGCGTTTGTTCCATGCGACGCTTAGTCGGCATAAAATTAGAGCTATAAGAATTAGATGAGGAAATTTCTTCAAATGCTTGTCCAAGAATATTGGCTATGTCTAATGGAGCAGTATATTTAATATTTCCTATTTTTAAAATAGGAAAGCGAAATTCCTGATAAATTCCATTAGCAGCCTTGACTTTGTCCCACAATTGCTTAGTGGATGTAGAGGACGTAATAGAAGACACAAAATTAATCCAGGATTCTCTCTGGCTACGTCGACGAATACGACGAGCAATGGCCTTGGCACGTTTAAACGCGATAAGATTTTCAGTCGTTGGACATCTTCTAAAAATGTTCCACAATTTCTTTTCCCTCCTTCGACTGTCGCAACAAGCCTCATTCTACCACGGCCTGCGAAATTTTCGGAGGCGTGGAGAACTATTTGGAATGGTATTATTAGCGGCATTTATAATTGTGTCAACGACATATTGTACTGCTTCCGTTATATCTGTAGTGTTGACCATGGTCTCAGTGATATCGGCAAGTTGTGCGAATAAATTCCAATCTGCCCGCTGGAACAGAAAACGCGGAGGACAAGGAGTCGCACCGCTATTGTCAGCATGGGAGATTATTAAGGGAAAGTGATCGCTATTGTGCAAATCCTCTCCAACTGTCAAATTCAACAAAGGTAGTATTTCAGGAGAACAAAGGGCCAGATCGACACTATGGAAGGTACGTGTGGGTTCATGAAAATGCGTTTTCTCATCATTGTTGAACAGACAGAGACAGTTATTATTAATAAACTGTTGGATCTGTCGCCCACAAGAATTTGTATTGTCCGAACCCCACAAGTTACTATGTCCATTGAAATCGCCGAGTATAACGAAAGGTTTTGGAAGTTGGTCCAGTAAGACGTCAAGATCTTGTTGACAAATGACATCATGAGGCGGCAGATAGATACAGCAGACTGTGACTAACGTTCGTGTGTGAACTTGCACAGCCACAGCCTGCAAAGGCGTATGTAAAGTGAGTGGTGTGCTCGGATAAAGATTAGATGTGAGGATACAGACACCACCAGAACTGTGAGTGCCTGTGTCTGCATCTTTTCGAACACAGTTGTAGCCGCGTAATTTAATGGGAATGTTGGCAGTTAAGAATGTTTCTTGAACACAGAAACAGACAGGATGAAATTTGTTGAGAATTGTCTTAATGTCAGAGAGTTTGGACCGAAGGCCGCGACAATTCCAAGAAAGGAAGGTACCCATTAAGAAAGATTTGTAATGGAAGAGAAACTAGAAGCTGTGTTAGAATGTTGCGAAATATCGCAACTCATTTTCAAATCATCCTCTTCGTCTGATGGGTGAAGGGAAATAAGGTCATGAGTTTTCGGCTTGCCGCCAAAAATGGAAGATAAGTCCCTGTGTACTATGCCCTGGTTCGAAAGTTCCAGAGCAACCGAATTCTGTAAAATGGATTTTTTAAATTTTGATGATAAATCTTTTTGAGCAAGGCCACGTTTGGAAAGCTTTAGCTTTAAAGATTTGTTAGATGTTGCTTTCTGTTTTGGTGTTTTTTGTTTGACAGGTTCGGAGGGACAGGTTGAAGAATTTTCCGTATCAGATTCAGATGCCTTATCAGGAACTTTTGAATTAGGAGTGCGTTTTAAGCAATCTGAACATGAGCAATTTTTGCAAAAGGATTTTTGAGTAGCGGAAGCATAGCTGAGACCAAGTTTTGGTGTTTGGGCTAGAATTTTCTTTCTGGCTTCGGGGTAAGGAATGTTTTCTTTTATTTTAGTTGTGGTTATATTTTTCTCCAATTGCCAGCGTTCACATGATCGAGAGAAAGATGTGTGGTTGCCATTGCAGTTGACACATTTTTCTGGTGCCTAACACTGCTGGCTATCATGGCCCTTTTCTGCACAGCGGGCGCAAGTAAGAGTCCCGCGGCAGTTGGCCTTTGAATGGCCAAAACGTTGGCATTGAAAACACCTTAAAGGATTAGGGATATACTGTCTAACCGGTAATTTAATGTATCCAGCGTATATATATTCGGGTAATTGAGGGTTATGGAATGTCAGGATGTAATGTTTTGTGGGGATGAGTTGCCCATCCCGCCTAATAGTTATTTGGCGTACGTTTGTAACTGCTTGGGATTTCAATTCTTTTGTTATTTCGTCTAAAGGAACATTAAAGAGTTCCCCGCATGTTATTATCCCTTTAGAGTAATTTAAAGAATTATGTGGACCGACTGTTATAGGTATGGTAGCTAAAGCTTTTAATTTGATGATTTGCTGTGCTTGCTTCTTAGAACAGACCTGAACCAGCAAATCACCAGAGCGTAGTTTTCGGATGGATGAAACGTCACCGACTGTAGCTGCAATTGCTTTCTGAACTAGAAATGGTGAAACCGAATTGAAGGATTCTTTTTCATGTGATACAGGTTTAATAATAAAAAATGAATCAAAATTATGATTGAAAGTTTTCATTTCAGGATGATGCCCACTGAAGGGAGATTTCCGGGAGGAGCCCATACGATATAGATAAAATTTCAGGTCCGACGGCACCGCCCACCACGGAGCCCAACAAGGGAAGGCAGCCACCGGCTCTGGCCATTCCCAGCCTCGGCACTTACCTTAGTGCTGGCCGGAACCTATACGCTCGGAGTCACCCCCGGGTACAGTGACCACCCTTAACGCCAAGCCCAAGGAGTGACCCCTTCGCTTGATCCCTAGCAGACTTACAACTTAAGTTGATAGCTACCGGCCGATTGATACACCGGGGACCACAGTGCACCACCCGTCTAATGGGTCGCCACGCACGGCCAACACGCGGGGGTTTTGGCTGTCCATGAGAAGCAAGAAGCAAACAGAGCGGCGACAGCTTCTCATGGAGAGCTCCCTCGCCTACCCTCGAGGGAAAGAAGAAAAGGAGACAGCAGAAAGCTTAGTGGAGAGTAAATCATAAAGGGAGTAAAGATCCCTGGGAACCTCGGGATTGGGACACCCGTACTCACCTATAGTAGGTGAGCCCCTGAGGGGTTAGTTTTTATCGGAGATCATCGTCTACAGTGCTCCATTCCTCTTTCTGTCATAAATCCCCTCCCTACACACTTAAAATACATTCGTTAACAAACAATATTCAATAGAAATAATTAAGGCAGAACAACGTTTGCCGGGTCAGCTAGTAATTTATAAGTTGCAAATTATTTTTTGTGATATTTGCACTCTAATAAAACTGGCAAATAAAACAAAGAAACACCTGCGTTTTTCTTTTTCTGAAATTTCTAATACCGGTATCAAGATCTAAAAAATATTGAATACCGGTATTGAAATTTTGCTCAGATATTGCAATCCCTAGTCATGACCTTGCATTGCACGCAATAGTTTGCCTCGTGTGAACGCTGCGTATGGTCAAGTCAAGTTTTTAAAAATAAAGGCAATTTGAGTGATGTTTAGAAGAGCATCTTCATTTAATACGATTTTAAACTAAATGAAATTCGCAATTTCTTTTCACCACAATTATAAAGATTGATTTTTTTAAAAATAGGAATAAGGGACACAGAATATTGACGATTTAGTAAGTTTCAGAAGCAGGAAATTGCATCTTCATTATAACCTAATGTTTGAAATTTGCCCCCATATTCAGCAAGATTTTTCTATTTTAGCATTTAGTCCATATAAACTAAACAAGAGGCATCACATTTTCTTGTTACGCAATAAGCTTTTTCTTTACGATACGAATAGCCGATATTAGACCGATTCATATCAAAACTTGAAATTCAAAAATTAATGAACACTTGGTGAATAGAAAAAAATGGCACTGTTCTTTACATTCTAGATTTTATGTATTAAATGCATTGAAATATTAAACATATCAATGAAATAAAGCATTAATTCAAGATTAAGTTTATTTGAACAATTTCTTTTACAAGTTATTCTCTTGACAAAATCCATACATAATATCAAAAACTTTGTTTAAGAATTAGAAAACTACTGCTGTTCAAGAAACAATTTTACTGGAGTTTCATTAAGAAACGAAAAATAATGTAAACATTTCTATATAAAAAAAAAAGTACCATTTCTTTACTTGGAGAAGGGTTTTAACAATTTTGAAAGGCTCGGCCATTTTGAAGCTGGGTTTCGTGGAAGAACTCAATCTCAATTCGATGTTTCTTGCGTTTGTCCGGATTTCGTTGAGGAGCTCTCTGACGACTCATCGTAAACTCCAGAAGGTTGTGTCCGATTCCCAGGAGATGTGTATCCACTCTCTGGGGATGGCTCTTTAGTGAATTTCCTTTTAATCTTCTGGCCTGTAATGTTACGCTCTTCATAGTACTTATCGGTCTTTTCTTTTGCGATGGCACGAAGACATCTTTCAGCAGTTTTCGAATTTTGCGTTACGAATGAAGCATTTTCGATGAATTTCCGAACTGTAGCTACATAGCTTTCAAGATCAGCCATGTATTTTCTTAACATGAATATATCCATTCCAGGTCTTAACATTCTGTCCACTTGTACCGGTATCAGGCAATTTGGATCTGGTAACATTTTCTCCGTTTCTTTCGTGTCTTCCGCAGCCTTTTCAGATCCTTTCTTGGATACCTTCTGCTTTCTTCCTGGTTTGTTATCAGTTTCTTTTTTGTCTGTACTTTTGGTTGCTCCTTCACCATCTTTACTTGGTTCTTCACAAGGTTCTTCAGACTGTTCTGCATCTTCAATGCTTTTCGTTAAAAGATCTTCTCTCAAGAGGTCACGTGGCAAAATAATCAAATAGTCATCCGATGTTCTCAAAGCTGCCAAGGAATTTTTGTCAATACCACCAGGCAATTCATATTTGTATGAGCAGCGACGGCTGAAAGTTATTCTCTCTTTCAAATGGACATTACGCTGAGCAACTGTCACCTCTATCTCATTGCCAGCTCCGAACTTAATGACAAGTTCTTCCGGCTTCACAGTAACCACATTAAGCACAATTCCGAAATTAACCTCGACTTCACTGGTTTCTTTAGGTAATGTTTTCTTATCGTCCCCCGCTTTGCTTTCCTTACTCTTTTGCTCTCCCTGTTTCTTCCCTTTTGCTTTAACCCCTTTTTCCGACTTAGCATCTTGCTGAATTCCTTCAATTAATTTTCCGATTCTCTTGTTCAAATCAAGAAATGGATTTGAAAATAATGAATAATTTTCCATCTGGGGTACCAAAAAGGTTGAATCACCAACAGGTCGAGGAGCCCTCAGGCCGTAAATTCGTCTGTACTCCATGGTAAATTCGGAAACGTGAATTTGCTAAAGAAAAGATTCTGAAGCCAGCATTACTTCCAGTCGAATTTTAAAGTCCTTCATGGAAGAGAAGATAACGTTTATTGGTTGCTTACATTCGGTTACGTAGAATCGTGGTTAAGTGCGCATTGGATTTTTATTTACCAATACGGTTATGTTCAATTTCTACACTTGTGTAAAAAAAAAGCCCTGCTAATACATTGGCAATGTTGTTAGCGGACAGTCGATACATTTCATACAGAGTTTGAATCTTTGCAGCAAACTATCATCCTTTCAGATTCTGGTTTATTATTTTGAAAAGAATTCAACTTCCTTTAATGTAAATTCTTAAATGATCGATTAGAATTCATTTGGGTAATTACTCTGAATTACTTTGATTCTGCTTCTCAGGAAGACATACGAATCATCCCAAAAAGCCTTTTCTAAACTTCATTAATATGCTCATTAAAAACAGCATTTCATCAACTTATTTTGGGATATATTTATTTCAATAGTTCGAGATGATGCAAAAAATTGGAGAAAGGTCTTTAAGAAATAATAAAAAGTCAACCCTAAATGCTCCCTATTAAAAAATAGGTACTTTTTTTTAAGGAATGCACTATCTGCCATACTAATTTTATGATATTTTACTTTCAATTTATTTTTTGCTAAATGTAAGTCATTATTGTAAATAAGATTCATTTTGTCAAAAAATGATTTCTACATTTAAGAATCAGGAGTATGAGCTTAAATTTTTCATGCCTAATGTTACTATAAAATGAAAGCCTTTATCGATTGCACAAAGGAACTCAATTTTTTTCAAGCAGAAGTTAGATTACATTTTGGACGATTTTTGATAATATATTAACCCTTTGCACTCGGATGATGCCTCTCACTCACCATTCAAGATGGTGCATCATTTTGAAATTTTATTTATTTATTTTTGAAGTTTGATTATTGAAAACGCCTAAAGAATGGTAAAAATATGTAGATTTATTTTTCAAAGAAATTGAATTTAAAATAATTATGCATATTTATTTTCCAGAGCAATAAATAAATCTTTGTATTAGGAGAATAATTATGCATCGAATTACTTTTCCGAGAACAAAGGGTTAAATGATCCGAATTCTGTTTTCATGTCTAATTATAAAGGGCCGCGGTGATTTGTGATAAGGTTTCAATTTAGGGGATGGAGGTTTGAAATTCGATTCTTGCCCCAGAAGAAACACCATACACACGGACTCAGTGCGAGCTAAATCCACCAGAGCTAAATGCCTTTCTACTGGTCTGTGTATTGCGGAGGAGGGGAGCTATAGTCCATGTGTTGTTCCTAATATCCGGTAGCAGGTTCAAGAGTATGAATTTAATCTCAAAATAGTTCTAGAGTTGTTATAAAAATAAAATTTAATACAGCTTAACTAATTGTGCAAATAATAAGAGAATATTATTTAATTTTCTTTAAATATAACTGAAATAAGTTTTAGAGCAGAATAAAATATGCGCTAATCTATTCGAAAGAGCAACTCAATTGCGTTGTCATTCTTCACAAAATATATTTCTAATAAAGATGAATAGGTAAGCTTCTTAATGCTTAGAATTTGAATTAAATATCAGATTTTATTTTGGACCTTTATTAATATTTCCATCCATTTAAGAATTTAAATTTAGAAATTGTTATTTGCAATGGCTTTAAATATCAGATATTTTATAATTCGATGCCTTAGTCTCAAACTTTATTTTAATATAAATTATCAAAATCTCTGCAATTCTTAAATGTGATTAGAATTTTATGTTTAAAATAATAATATTGAATAAGAATATTCCCGGAAATGGATTCCGTTTATTATTTTCTCGAGCGTTTCATTTGAGGAAACTGATTGCTTAAGAAAATTTTTGTATAGTTATAATATAATCTCTTTTTTAATTTTTCTTATAAGATGTCTACAAAAGGCTGTAATTGCCAAAAAAAATCGAATTCCTGACTAATCTCCATGTTTCAGGTCTCACCAAGTTTAGAAATACATTTTTTAAATTATGTGGTCTATTTGTCGTTCCGTCTGTCTGTAAACAAAATAACTAAAACACAATTTGATATAGATAATTAATTAAAGTTTGTATGGGATAATAATACCAAATTTGTTATTTTGCATGAAAATACAAGTGATAAAGTTGATATGTGGTCTTAGTATCAAATTTCCTATTTTGAAACAAATTACAGTGGAATCTATTCGTGAGAAGTCTGCTTATCCGAAAAAATATGAACAGGAGAACTATGAAACCTTATGAATTAAATATATAAAATGTGGCACACAGATTCAGTGTCTAAAGTGTATCTACATATCAAATTGTGAACCAAATTCGTAAAAGAAATGATAGTTCGTCGGTTTACTTTGACGTACATGTGACTAGTCAAAATCGCAACAACTTAGATTAATAAAATTGGGTTATGATCTTATATTATAATTGTACTTCTGTGCCAAAATTTGGCCGAAAAAGAATGCTAAATGTACATTCGGTTTTCTTTATTATAATACGAAGCAGAAAATACTCAAGTTAATGTCTCCAGAAATAAAAATCTGAGCACTTGTAACATTCAATATCTTTCCTAAAATGTGTATTTTTATGAAGAGGAGACGTTAACAATGTTATCAATGAGTGTTATTAATCAAAAAGAGGAAGAAAAATTTCGGTGATGCTATTGCTCCTAGTTTTGCATACTAATTTTACACTTTTTAAAGTGATCAGAGTGGTATAATATAAAGGAGGAGAGAATTTAAATCACTAAGAAATACTTGCGTTAATTTCTTAATAGACTTAATCTGAGACGACTATTAAATCAGCCGAAGTAGTTTCCAAAAAATTTTCTCGCATCATCTGAAATATAGGTGTTTTCTCAGAGAAAGCTTTCCATGGCAATGAAACAAAGTAGTTACGAAATATTAATCCTTGGAGTGAAATTTAGCATTTTCAATGAATCTATATTGCAATTCTTAAAGGGTTTTTATGCGATTAATCCTTGCCATGCTGTTAATAATATCCGAAAGTCGAATTTGGGTTTCAGATGCATTTTTCCCAATCGATTGAAACATAAATTTGGCACAAAAGGCGCTTGTAGTCATAAAATTCCAAAAGGCACTTGTAGTCATAAATTCAATATATTTATCTCATTCCGTTTTTGAGTTATCGCGTTTAAGTGTTTCTTAAAATAGAGACAGACAGATGGTCAACTCATTGTCTGATTTGGCACAAATTTTGATACCTATCTATGCTATAAATGATAAATTTGTTTACAGATTTTATTTATTTATTTTTTATTTATTTCCTTTTTGCTATTATCGTGCTAACTTATATTCAAACATCAGTACAGACATGCTTCCTCTGAACACAGTTTGGCAAAATTTGATATAAATCTGATTACTCGTGAATTTTCAGAGAAAACTGAATAGAAAATTTGATATTAAGGTAGTACGTTAAATTTCATTCCTCTAGATAAAGCATGTTTTAGCTATCTTTGTCACAGACAGACAGATGGACATTTTCCTAAAATTTGTTTTTCGAACTCAGGGTGGTCTAAAACATAAAATTGCTTCAAAATTTCGAGTTTGAATTCTTTTGACAATTACAATCTTTCCTATATACTATGTATACAAGAAAGTAAAAATGTGCAAGTCACGAAAAACTTTAAAGGAAGAAACGCAATAACGAGGGGAAACCACTTATTGTTTTGAATTTATTGTGAGAAACACAGGCCTACATTCCAATTTCTACTACTGACTGCCTAAACCAAGTTTCAAACAATACGAAATTTACACATTTATAGCATTGAAAAAGTTTAACTTTTTCTGAAAGATAAAGAACTTGGTTTTTCTTTACTAATCCGATTAACAGTGAAGTTTCAGAGAAAACCGAATTTGGGTTTCCTGCCACTTTTAACTAGCATTGAAGCACTTAACTATTCTACAGAAATAGTTTTACCTTTGGGAATGGGTATCAGAGCAGAGCATTTTGATCAAGAATTTAAAGAAATAGCAGTGTTTACGAACGCAATTAGCAATGGAGTTTTCAACGTCTCTTTTGTTCGATTTATTTTTTAAGAAAGCGTAGAATAGCAAAGAGTGCATACAAAGTGAAGGATTATTTTTAAAGACATTTAACAGATTTCCACACCCAACAACTTTTGTTGTTGATTTGAATAATGTTAAATATTTAAAAGTACAGCTATGCAAAATGAGAGTTACATTTTTAGATATATTTGGCATATTAGCTATATTATATTGAATATATAAATACCTTTTCTGCATTCTTAGTATCTTCACTTAAAGGAATGACTAACAGATTTTCTTAACGGACAGTCGGTTAATGATCCTGAAAATATCGGCTATTTGGCGACAAAAATTGTGGTTCTGAATAATGCGAAAATTTTGGCGTTATTTCTATTATAACCGATATCTGGGAATTCTTCTAGACATCTTCATATTTTGTTCTGATACTATAATAGGCGGGGAATCCACAAAATGAAATGTTTCTTTCTTTGGAGCTCTCTAGTTTTGCTTCAAATAATGTTGCTGTTTCTTCTTTATCTTTGTTCTGAGTTTTCACAAGTGCTGCGTTTTAAGTTCTCTTGATTGTGAATTTGCTATCTATGCTGTGTGTTTACAGGTAGAATAAACCATTGTCTTCCATTATACAACATGTTGGACTTTTTACAGTGAGCATTGCATTCAATTTAAGGTGGCTATAAAATAAAGTTGGAGTTCTACTATAAAAATTCTGACCACCCAAATGTAACCACATTTAGTCAGAACAATGAAATATAAGATTTCGCTTTATGAGAAAAATAAAATATTTCTAGTTTTTTTTTCAATAATAACAATATATTGCCATTTGCACTATTGATCAGTCCGAATAAGGAATCAACTTAAATAAAACCACAAACGTCTCAATAAATTGTTTCTTGACATCGGTGATACATTTTACTGACTTTATATAGCTTGAACAAAAAACCGCAAACTTTGTAAGGATTAACTAGAGTTTGAGCTGAAAGTATTCAGCAGGCACAAGTCAATGTCATTATATATATTATTTCCAAAATGAGGACGGAATTAAACAGTGTCCAAGAAACAAAGGACTCTAGCTGAAAGCCCGGCAGATCCAAGTTGAACCGCTGCATTCTGGGATAAAATATATAATCTTTTTTTTTTTTTTTCGGAAAGCGTGAAATATTAGTTTATTGAATCATGTGTTTCTAACCCTATTAAAATAAATTTTTCTTGCAGAGCTGTGATTTATATAATGTTTGCACCTCACCGACAAGGTCAACTGCCTGTAGAGTAGTATGTTGCAGTTGGAAATTATATTTTATATGTTAAAATTGTTTTATTAGAATAGTATGTAGACCAAATTTGATTTGCAAAAAAATCATGATATTTTATGGTTATGAATATTCATAATTGCCAAATTTAAAAAAAAGTATATAAAAGTATATTTCTGTCTTGTCAACCATGATTAAAATTATGAGTTAAATGCACATAGACTAAAATTTCTTGTTTTTTTAAAAAATTAATTAGTTTTCATTAAGTTATTGTGCATTATATTAATAACAAAGAGAAAAATTCATCCGTATAGAAATTTTGAGGAGCTTCTGTGACACGCACTAATTTGAAATCATGCTTAATTCTATCGTTTTTATTTTAATTTCAAGCTTGATTGTGAGTCTATCTGTGTTGAATGCCTGCAAGTACACCAACTTAGTAAAGCTAATTCTATATAAGATAATATTACATTCAAAAATTGTCAAAGCGAAGGAGAAAAATTATTAATAAATTAAAATTATATAAAGACTATTCTCAGTGTTTGAGATATGACAACTTTTCATATATCAAACACTGTGATATTCATCTAAACATTTTTACAGATCGTAGATGGATATAATATTAAAAAGAAACTAGATATACGTGGAAAATACAGATAAATTTTGATATTAAAATACAGCAGAAATACGTCATATTCTTATACGTCTTATTACAACACAGTTTTCGAAAGGCAAATTCATTATCAATTTTGAACCTGTCTTTTGTAACTTTGAGGCAAAAGTAAATTTAAATTACAAGACAAAAATAACTCCAAGAGAGATTTTTTTTGTATTATCCAAAATATTTGCGAATTACTTGACAGATAAGATTGTTTGAGGTGATATCAACACGAATAAATTAAAATATTAAGTATTACAATACATATATATGTAATTGGATCCTATGCGTCCATGACATCGACAATTTTGCTAGGATGTCTTCACAATCTTGTTGGGTATTCAGAATATATTCTAAAATTATTTAGATATCTTATAAGTACTTAAGATTAATTTTATTGTTATACTTTCTGTGTTACAAATTAAGAAAAAATGTAAAATAAAAAATGACTCTTTGTGGTTAATTAAGAAAAGTTACTGCAAAAAAGTGTTTTAATAACAATTACATTTTTGTTTGATTATCAGAAAATTGAATTTTTTTTGAATTCAAAATATGTTTATTATTATTATATTTTAAGCTTTTATATGAAAACTTATTAAAAAGTTATGTACCATTATATTCTATACTGTAGTTTGTAAGTTATATTTTTATCCGAGATTCAAAGGTAACATCACTCTCGTTAATCCATTACTTTAGAATAGTCTTTTGACAGACATATAAAAGAGGTGTAATTATATGTAAAATGTTGGTTATTTATATTTACTGGGGAATTTAATTATTCAGTAGCAGTTATTTAAAGTAATTGCTCAATTAAAACTGACTTAGAATACTATTAAATCATGAATATTCTTACACATGCGCAGTTTTTTGTGAGTCTGAATCTCAATCCCAACAAATCACATTCCTGCATTAAAAAAAAAACTGTGAATTAATTTAAAATCTCGACCTTCCAAAATCCCGAAAAATTAGTACCTAAATTTATAATATTAGTAATTTATGGTAATGGTAGTTAATTAATTTGGTTTGATTAATTAGAATTTTGAATTAAATATTGCTTATAAATAATTAATAGTTTCTGTGAATAAATAATCAAACATTTGTTGAAAATATATTCTGTGAACATGAGTTTAAATATTCATTTGTCGTAAATTTGGACTTTCGGCATTCTGGTATGTTTGTATATATAATTTTTATTCTTGTGAAAGGTGTGGAGACAAGAATGATGTCCAATAAAGATGCCAGTCAGTATTTCATCATGAGAGAGACTTTACTCGAACTAATTGCACAATCTGGAAGAAATATCAATTAACATCACATCTCTCACAAGAACACAAAGAGACCTTTACAAAAGGGGTAACAGCTCACAAAATAAGATGAAAAATAAGAGAAATTGTCACCACCACAAAAATCACAAGTATTACGGGAACACGTGTTTTTTTCCTTTGTATTGCACACATTAAACAACTATAGCGTTTTTTAATTGGTTTTTCACTACACAACTGGATGCGTGGAATTGAAAAAAAATTATAACAAACTACAAATCGCATCAAATGACAAGCAAGGTTAAAGTTGGAAAAGCTGAAAAGAAATTACACAACGTGAAACTATTTTAGCACACACTTAATATTTCTCTGAAAATGAATTTGAAATGTTGAATATGACTTATTAAATACAACATGCGAAAACAAATTTTACTTGTTTTAACAATATATTTGGAATTGAAGAATGAGACTCTATGATTGCAAAATATGAACTCAATATCTTTTATTATGATATTAAGAGCATGGAATATTACTTTTTATCTCAAAATATGGTAAAGGGGAACTTTATCATGTCAACTAATAATACAGGTGAATATGTATGCGTGATTGTTGGTGCACTGTAAGCGAGATCGTTTGGTAATAGAGCTAAAACATTTAGTTCAGGTATGCTTTCCATGATAGGAATGTGGAATTTTCAGCTATTTTATCGAAAATTAAGTGAGATCATAAAGTTTTTCCAAATTAACTTTAAACAATATTACTGCATAAAAAGATCTTCACATTAGTTTAACATTCAAAAATTTATCTTTTAATGAAATCAATTTAGTAAATGTGCAGTATTTTTTCTTAAATTTTGCAAGTTTTTTAAAAATATACTTTGTATCATATACAACACTGTTTTATATTGTTACTATGAATCCAACGGTATGTTGACTATGTATGAAAAGGGAGTTAGTGAAGAAATAATAACGCAAATACATTTTGAAGATAAAGTACCTGAATAATTACTCTTTAGTACTAGCATGCTGTTATTGCACATGATTCCATTAAAGAATGTTTATGAACAGAATAGGTGAAAGCTTAATAAAATATCATAGCTTTAATTTCTATGATTAATTAATGGCTAAGAATAAGTTGTTGAAATCATGAAGTACTGCATAAGAGATTTCATCTAAATTAAACACAATCAATATTTGTGGAAAACCAGCTTATTGCCAAATACTATAAGTTTTAAATATAACAATGCTTCAAAATGGTTCCTACTATGATTTGTAAACAAAATTAAAAGTAATAAAAATTTAAAAAATCTTTCTTTTCGAAGTTTCGGTGAAATAGAAAATGAAGTTTATAACTTCTGTTGGAAAAATATTTACAAACGATCGGAGATAATTAAATATCCGTTTATTAATAACTAAACAATTTAAACAATAAGAAGATTTCAAACATATTTTTTAGAAATGGTTAAGAAATTACGAGGTGGGAGGACTTAATGATTTTAATCGTTTTATTTTATTTCTTTTTTTAGCGATTTATAGTGATGTCAAATAATAGTCTTTGGAAAAACAAAAACTGTTTCACATTTTGCAACCACAGAGTCTTTCACATTCATAGCAACATTTTATGGATAACAGCATATTTTATAAACAATTCTTTTCTTACATTTAGAACTCAGTTACAAAATAAAAATCATGAATCGTCATAAATTGGCAGAGATAGTGAGAAAAAATTGTTGTATTTTACATTGTATAATAACAACATTGCTGTACTTATTTATTCAGTACTTATTATGTACTATTGATAAGTATGATACTTTAAAATTAATTTATATAATAATTTTATTATTACTTTTTGTTTAATTGGTTTTTTCATGTAATTCATCATTTTCGCAATAAAGTTCTGTTAGTATTAAATATATTCAAAATTTTTAGTCTGTCTAATAATGAAAGGTAACAAAATTGATTCCAGTAGATGATATATTTTATCGAGAGGTAATATTTTCGCCTAATAAAATTAAAATAGAACGTTTTTGTTAGCAAATAAAAATTTGAATGTTAAAATATTAGCGGAATATGCTATGTTTTTACGCGAAGTATTTTTTATTAATAAAATTACATTCATATTTAGTTCCATAACATAACGAAATGCAAAATTGGTTGAAATGTAACGTTTTATAATAATCATAATTAAAAAAATATCTTTACATTTTTATGCAATGTTTAGTTTTGAAAATATTTATAGAATTAAGTTTCTCATCAATATAAATTCTTTTTCCAGGTTGAAAATAATTTTGAAATGATATTTCATGCGTATTGCATATTAACGACTATTTCTAGCCAGCAATGCTAATTTCCTAAATTTTATGCAACAGGTAATGAATGCTATTAAATGCTTTTTTCCTAATTAAGTTTAAAAAAAACTTTATATTCTATTTTTATATGAAATTTTCTCGAATTTTCCTTTTTATCAGTTTCAATTTAAACACTGTAAATGTAAAAATTTAGAGCAAATTATTTAATAAAAATTCAAATCTCATGTTCCAAATTTTACTTCCCAAGCTTTAACAAAATTTAAATCTGAGATTACTTTATTGCCAGATTTAATTGCTTATAAAATTATTTATAGATGATTAAAATATTTAAAATAAAGTCAAATAAATTATATTGATATAAAATAATTCATATTTCAGAAGTATTAGTACAGCTATCCGATTTTTTTTTTGTTAGAAGAAGAAACGATAAAAATTCCAGTTCAAATGCTCTTATTGTCTTACTTCAATTACGTCGAAATTTCTTCAATTTTTATATACATACATATCTTTATATTAAGTATAATATTTTTATATTAACTTATTATTATTATTCATTTAGTATTAATTTGCATTCAGCAAATAGATTAAATCTGATTTTGTGAATTATCGCATATTCAGTCTTTCCATAATTTATTAAAATTGTGTTTAGTATACATTCGTTCCGTATACATTAAAATTGTATTTAGTATTTAATAGATAAGAACAGATTTATTTTGTTAAGATATATTTTGAGCTTATTAATACAGAAATATTATTTCTCTTTTCATAGTTTACATGATAGGTCGAATACTCCAAATAATATTTAAAACGGATGATATTCAGTACTTCAGATTTTATAATATTTCTTTTTAAGTAAAAAAGAATTCATAATTTAATTTTTAGACAAAGAAAATTGCTATTTCTCAAGTTTTAATGACTTCTGCAGCTATAGAATCTGAAGAGAATTTTTAGTTATGTTAAATTTTTCCAAGATTTTATGGTAATTTCTTAATTCTGAGTATTAATTAATAAAGAATTATTAATTAATAATTCTTAAATCCAAGTTTATTTTTTCATTTTTAAATACTTTTAATATGTAAGGATGCATGGTATTTATCATGAAATATATCTTATATATTTCATAAATAATCTTAAGAATAACAAACTCAATTATATTTTGAGTTAGTTAATTGATGTTCATATAGTAAAGTTGAATTACATTGAACTTTTATGTAAGATACTTTTAGTTATTTTAGACACTTTAAAGTTTAAAAATTTGCAAGTAATTTATGAGTCATTTCTTTCTATTTATTATCTAGTAATAGACTATTCTTTTAGTTATAATATTCTGAATTCATAGGATCAATGTTACTTTAAGAATTTTCTTACTTTGAATTGTGATGCAATACGTTTAGATAAAAATATGTTAGATTATATCAAAATTATACATGAATTTAATACCGGGAGTTTTTTTTTTCACGACTTTTAACTATTTTAATTTTTTTTATCGATGGTGTATTGATATTAATAAATTTTTTCAAGGGATAGTGACAATTTTTTTTGAAAAATATAATTTTCTCTAAAATTAATTTATAAAAATGTATTTTTTAAAAAAACTAATATTAAATTAAATTTTTCTCACTCTCTTTGCTTCTTATGATTTAAAAAAAATAAAGCAAATATTAAAAAAAATGTATATATATTTAAAAAAAAATCTGAATAGTCATAATATAAGCATGAAATAGACAAGCTGTTAAAATAAATAATGCGCTGATGTTAGAAGATGTTTGAAGACTTCTCAACGTTGTTTAATAAAGTAGAAACAAATTTCTTATATGTTTTAATGGTCAAAAAGTAAACAAAAATAAATTTAATAGCAATAAATTAACAAACAAAATGTTATACGCATCTGATTTCACTCATAATTAATAATGCAAGTAGAGGATTAATTATTTGTACATTAACAAATCTAAATATATATATATATATATAATACACATCTCAGTAGACATTTTATAATCAACACTGAAAATAAATAAACACAAATTAAAAATCTGCAAACTTAATATTTTAATACATATATATATAGAGAGAGAGATACTTACAGTGAACACTATATTTTATATTTATACTCATCAAACAATTTTTAAATAAAACTAGTTAAAGAGCACCACGTGATATCTGCAAAATGCAAAACTAAAATCAATTTAACAAAGCCTCACAAATATGCAATTTTATGCAATATCTTATATATTTACAGATATTAAATAATTTATATATTAATATTTTAATATATATTTGTACAGTTATTATATTCTATATAGCACACACTTATAATTTGTTTGATAAGTACAAACAATTATAGTCACAAGATATTATTTCATATTTTAACAAGAAACTTTGTATAAATTTAAATATTTTTAGTGTGTCTGAATAAATTTTTTTCTAATAATACATTTTTAAGTGTAAATATTTACATGAAATGAGATGGAAAGAATATCTTAAGTATAATTTAAATGTAGATAAATATCATAATCCATTTTTTGTTTCACATGCACTCTTAAATACCTTGCAACAATATATAATTTTCAAAAGTTTGTAATTATGCAGAAATTGCTATTATAATTCTGAAGGCATTTGCAGCAATATTTATAACATTGAACATTAGATTGACAGAAAAATATAATTTTATACTTTAAGTTTTTGAAAGATGTTTTCATTTAAAGGTGTATCATATAGATTTGTTATAACATTTCAACATTTTCTGAATGATAAAGGGCTTACTCTCAGTAAAAGATGAAGCTGCAATGCTATCAAATATATTAATAATGACTTTTATGGTCACTTAGTGTGTTTTTTTTTTCACAATAAATCTCTTCAAAATATTTTTTAAAGTGTTTGAAGAAAATAAAAATTGCAATCAATATTGAAACGTTATATATAATTTTTGCTGAGAATAGAAGTTTGTGGTAAATAATCTTTACATCTAGCAAATAACTAACTATAAGATTAAATGAATTAAATGTAATCAAATCTTTTTTCGATTTGACTGCTTTTAATTTCAAATTTGTTTTGCTTATAGATAAGTTTTGCTTCGGATTTCCAGTCTTATATTTAGTATCATTAGAATAAAAAAGCAGAAACTTATTTTGAATTTGTAATTAAAACATAGCTAACTTATGTGAGATGTAATATAGCTTTATGAAATAACAATGCCCGATGATGATATCCATCTTCCAATGATTTAAGAAAGTCCACCTCAAATTATTTGCGAATGACATCAAATATAACGAATATATTAAATTATGCAGATGATATAGTTAAATTGTATTAGATTTTAATTTATATTTAATTTTTACTAGTAAAAGTATAACATTACCAATGCACACATATCATGCAAAAAATAATGATATAATATTCGCAATATCTCTAGATACTTTACAATACTGTATAATATTATATAATATAGAATAATACTGTACAATATCATATATTATTGCATAATATAGAACATTGTTGTACAATATCCTAAATGTTTGAAATTTATTTTGACACATCTCAGCAAATAAAAGGGTGTTGTGAAGTGTAGGAAAAATGAATGAATTAATAGAAAACACACATTATCCAAGGTATTTAAGAGTTTCATGAAAATAAACCACCCCTCGAATAGCACATGATGAAACTTTCTACAATCTAAGTTTCAAAGACACAAATAGAATATATATTTGTGTATAGATATATAATGTACATAATTTCATTGATAAGGCTTCTAGAGTTTTGGAATTCACAGTACATGATAGAAATTTTTTACGTACTTGTTATACTCCATCAAGCAGAAAAGTGATATTAATAAAAACGATTCTTCGTTGTTGAAAGACTGTCTTGACTACACAAAGGCTTAACCTACATGACTCGAACGAAAAAAGTCATGAATGTCACTTAACAATCGTTGCCAGTTTCTGAATAGTACATCGATGAATAAAAAGTGAGACGATATTATAGAATTTATTTAACCATTTCGCTATGGCCTTTCCCTCTGACAAAATGCCACCATTTGAATGGAAACCTGAACCAATATTGTACTCAATAATGGATCAATATTCGGTTTAGTTCTCAAACGAGTCTGAAAACAGTTATAAAAAAACAGATGTGGAGTGCCTAGATTTACAATTAATCTGTGCTACTCAACCTTGCAAAAGAAAACATGGAGTTATAGTGTTAAGTCCTTACATTCCATTTGAGACTTTGACTTAAACTGAGCTCCTGCAAAATCTGAGGATTATAATCTTCCTATTCATGCTATCTACAGATTTTTAGCCAGTTTTGCACCAAATATTTTCCACGTAAAATCTGTTGTCAAGAGCTCAGGAATTAATTTTTTAAACCACATCAAATCTCACTTACAGGTCATTAAAAACCTTGATAATCAGTTATCCAGATATCTTTAACAAAATCTCTTGTTAAAGAATTAGTTGAAACAATAAAGATGTCAAATATGTTCTACAATTTGTTCACTTGTGTTTACCTAATGTTGTAGCATTCAGATAAGGAAATAAAATCCAAATTTATATGGTAAAACGTAAGTTTTTCAACACATATTTGTATTTTAATAAACAAAAATTATTCTTGTTTTAATTCTACATGTAATACCGTCTTTTATCTATTAAGTGGCCCTTTCAACATCATGGAACAAAAATCTAACTGACTCCATGTTTTCCATTGAGGGATACACAGTAATGATTTTAAATTACAAAGTTAAGAAGGAAGAACTTAATAGTTACACATGATAATAAGATATAACAAGTTTTAGTTGGAAAATATCTGAGTGAACTTCAGTGAGTTGCGTAAATTTATAATGAATTTGAAAGTTGGAAAAAAGATTTTGATTTCCGGAGTACATAGCAGCATGACCAGGTGCTTAGATAAATATTAGATGGCCAGATTTAATTTATCTTTCATAAGTATCGATTGTATGCAATGTTTCAAGCGAAAGGGTTAAATAATTCAAAATTCAGCATAGCATAACAATTTGAAAAAATTAAATACAAATATTTAGAAATTACAACTAACTTTTGACCTCGGAGGAAATGCTTGCAGTTGAAAACATTATTTTTAGAAAAAAAAATTTTTTTTTTAATCTATACAATCTTGAAGACAAAAGTTCATTAATTTGTAAATGCAAGAAATTAAATGAAAATCTTCAAATGAAAATAGAAAATCTAAGTGAGAAGGAATAAAACTTATGCAAAGATATATTTGGAACTCAAACAACCTGGAACTGAAATTAGACTTGTATTTATTCAGATTTCCATGGGTGGAAACACCTGCATTTCAAATTTAGGTCAAAACTGTTAATGATATCATACTAAACATAACAGAATTAGAAACGTAACTAATACTTTCAGGATAAACTTCAATAAATAATTTCAAAACTAAAACTCAAGAAGGCTATATCACATAATATATTCGCTAAAATTCCACAATTCTGAACTCGGTTTTAATTTATATTATTAAATTATAATACAGCAATAAACTTGTTCTAAATATGAACATGTAAGAAAGACGGTTAAAATAATTCCATTACATGAAATTGGCGATTTCATAAAATAATTAAAAATTTATTTACTTGTAAAAAGTTAAAATAAGAAACAATTTTGCTGAAGATAATAATTTTTCTAATTGAAATAAGATCTTAACATTTCGCTCAGATTTTTAATTTCAATAATATCATAGAATAAAATATTTTTTTATAATTACATAAATTGAGATATTAATATTTTTTAAAGTTAAATATAAATATTAGAAAATTAAAGGCATAGAGGTCATTCCTTTAATGACTAAATAAATGCCCCCAAAATCTTCCGAAGTTTAAAATGTTGGCAGAGAAAAACTCTAAGAACTGATGTTTAAGAAA
Organism: Argiope aurantia; assembly: GCA_026543865.1. Classification (NCBI taxonomy): domain Eukaryota; kingdom Metazoa; phylum Arthropoda; class Arachnida; order Araneae; family Araneidae; genus Argiope; species Argiope aurantia. The sequence continues at coordinate 167,490 of JAPMOR010100287.1, read as the reverse complement.
CATTCCATACTTTAATAGGAAAAAAATACTTTTTACATATATGAATTAGAATTAAGTCTGATATATTTTTATACAACCTGAAGATGTGACAAAAAACATACATGACAACAAGTCTGAAAATTGTTCATAATTCTTAAATAAAGCTGCACTATTTCAGAATTTCAGCATTTGTTACAAAACACGCCATTGTTGTTAATAAAAAAATAATGATTATATTAAACTGCACATCATTTGGAAAGCAAATGTAATGAATTAAAGTAGAAATTATAATTATAATATCATTCTATGTAGAACCATTCAAATAGGTACAAAAATGCCGACGTGCGTTTATAAATTGTAGACATTATTTAATAGTTTGCCTTGAAAGTTTCAGAAATTTTACTTCAATTTTCTGTACTTTGCCATCTGAAGATATGAGGCATTTCAGCAGAAATGAGGACTGTGAAAGAGGGCTTATTTGAAAAGGTTTTATTGACAAAAAAGCCTACAACAGAAATGAGAACTGTGAAAGAGTGCTTATTTGAATAGGTTTCATTGACTTAAAGGCCTACAACAAGAAATTGGTTATTGATAAATAAGAGAATAAAAATAAGAGTAAACTTTTTCATTATGAAAATTCCAGCTTTCTTTAAAATAGTCTTTAAAAGATTGATCTTTAACTGATAAATCAAATTCTTTTAAACCTTTTCAATTGCTAAAAGATGGACGACCAGTTTTCCTAGAAACTTTTGTGATAATTGAAATCAGTTTGGAAACTTTTAATATCAATAAATTTTAACTCTTAAATGATTAACGCAAAAGCACCTATTTTTTCAATCACCGATATCATTTTCTAAACGCCCATGAAACATGAATCAATTTATTAAGAAAAACTTTTCAATATTCTGAAATAACTCTAAACTATAGTGTTTGGATTGATTTTAGTATTGTTTAATTAAATTATTTCTGTAATTTTCAAGGCAATCCGTTTTACAAAAAGAAAATCATATAAATTCTAAAAGAAGATACTACAAAATATTATTTTTTAGGCGTGTGAGTAACAGATCCTCTTTTTCTCTGTCAGTAGAATCTTCTATCACAGTTAGTCAACATATGTTTCTATATTGGACAGAACAGCGTTTTATGCAGTTGCATTGTGATAAACGTTTAGCTGAAATCCAATCTATGACTAGAAGTCTGAGTTGAAAAAGATGATAATGACTTCATTCTGCTTCCAAAATTACACTAAAAGTAGCACATTTAAATTCAATTCAGACTAGATTCGATATTATTTACGTATCAAGAAAACTGTCTATAGACAATATCAACAGTTGAATATTGAAATATATCACATAACATCGACGTTTTAGAAAAAACCTTCTGTCTGTTCCCTAAATTGAGTAAAATACTTTGAAAATTAAACAAATTACAAATTAAAATGTTAGAAAACACTTAATATTAAAGAATCGAACAATGATATTAGAGTATTTATGTTTTCAACCTTAGAAATAGTTTATTTTCTATAGTATGTTTCTTTATAGAAAACCAACAATTATCGAATGCATAGAATATATATAATAAAATAGCTGGAAAAACATGCAGGCAAGTATTGAAATTAAGACTACTTTAAAAAATTTATACTTTCTTTAGAATTAGTATGGTGAAATATCAATACAAACAATTCAGAATCCTTTAGTTCATTTACAAAAAGAAAAATTCACATATATTTTTGGGAAACAGTGGAGACAATACATGCCTCTATGTTTTCCACGAATCGAAGTTCATGTAGAACATCTTGTAATATAAACATACACTGAAAGCTAGGTACGTGCGTTAATGGAAGATAAAAGGCGAATAGTTTAAATTAATTTAAAAAAATTCTTCCTAATGCTGAATTAACTTTTGTAAGAATTAAAGTAAATCAACACGAATTGAACAAAAATAAAATTTGCTTTAAAATTATACTATAAATTTTTTCAAAACCATCCGTTTTTAAACCACTTGACAAATAGCTTTCCTTCAAAATTTATTTTAAAACATTTTCAAAAATATGGCACAACTATATTAAAAATAAATTCGTAACTAATGCGAAGCAAGTGCAAACACTTTTACTAATAAATTAGATTTTTAACTGAAAAGCTATGAATGATGTTCTTATGTATTTATTGAGAATTTAAAAAAAAATTGAAACTTTAAATATATATATCGAGCCCATTTGGGTGATAATTTTTATCTTGAATTTTAAACGCTTTTATTCGAAAAAAGAAACTGAGTACTATTAAAAAACAGAGCATAAATAACGACCCTCTGGAATTCTGGTAGAATTTAAACCATTAGGTATCGATTAAGTAGACATTAAATTGTTTTAGCTTTCTAGTTTGATCTTGAATTATGTGTTAGTACCTTGATATTTTATTTTTTATTGAATCATCCTGTATACTCTCTCAAAAAATTATAATCCCTTCTTTGATGCCGAATTTTCGATAAATTAGTTCCGATCTTATAACGTTCTTATTAAAATATGGCTGTTGATCAAGTACCACTGACATGATAACTTGAGTTCAATAATTATTCTTAAATCTTTATTCGAATGACATCAAGCGAATTTTCAACCATTTGAAAATTTGCTTTGTCTATTCGCTTAGGGCCAGTATTGTTACCACAAAAATAGTTATGAATCGTAATTTTTAGTAATGTTTGTAAGAAGTAATTTAAAAAATATTTCAAATAGATCAGTTTAATTTGAGAGTTTATCGATAAAAGAATTTGTATGCTCTCGATGGAAACAACTTTTTTTAATATTTTTATGCAGAATAACTGAATAAAATGATTACAGTAAGCAATTCAGCTCCAAACTGAGTTGACTTGTTTCTCGCTTTCAAGAGTTTATTACTTGAATATCGAGGATGTTTTCTGCTTTTTACTAATAGAAGTCATAACGGTAATATATCTAGACTAAGCTAAAATAGACACCACTGATTCATTGATGTCTATTGGCATAAAGTCCATTGATGTTACAGAACGATAAAGGTCCTTTCTTGCTCTATTATATCGAATAATATTCCTGAAAGATTCATAGAACTATAGTAAAATAAAAAATTCTTTTTTATTCGATTCTTAAAGAAAATCGTACGAACACAGCAATATATTTAATATTGAATCAAATCTTGCTGATTCAGGCCATTTTGATGCATTTTGGCAAAAGAATTTCTAGCCAGTGCTTAGAAAACTAGTGAAACCTTGTCAATATATATATATATATATATATATATATATATATATATATATATACTTAGGAATGTATTTCATTATTTGATGTAATGCTTGGCAGTGCGTTTGCCATGAAATGTTTGCAAATTTTTTTTGATGCTCTATTTATGTATTTAGTTTATTTTGACCTTAAGAAGCTCTGCAAAAGAATAGTCTAAGATTTCCAGAGGATCATTACTCGAACTCTGCGTTTTCATACGCAATTAAAAGTATACTACGAAGGATGTCTGAAGACAAACATTTTATAAATACAAGGATATTTGAATATTAAAATGCCAGACCATATACTTAAGGATCAGACAAATGCATCTTGTGAGGTATTCCTTCATTGGAATCCATAGTACTTTGATGCTATAGAGGACTAAAAGACATTGGACCATGCATATTACACTTTTCCACAAGTGAGAACTTACAAAGAATTAATACATGCCACCCATTATGGGTAAAATGTTCGAGGAAAATGGTGAGAACATGCATTTAAACAACAAACAAGCTTAACACTTTCAGTCTGACAAGTTCAGAGACAACTTAGTGCACATACATTAAGTAAAAAGTATTCTTTTTCTTGCTCTTTGGTAAAACGTGGATCGAACAAAACTGTTACTGCCATTGAAAGACAGCCAATTTGGTTACAACTTTTAAAGATGGTTGAGAAAAATGTCGGAGCAATAACCTTGGCACATTCAATACGGCTCTAATACTCTTTAAACGCAAACTTAACTAACACAAACTTCACCGTAACAGCTGATTTTTATGATCTGCAGATTGAATAATTTCCCATCATTTCGTTTTCAAAGGAAAGTTGCTGCTTGAAAATCGAAATGATTCTGCATTTCACACTTGCAAAAATTATTAAAAAGCCGAAGAAATCAGGAATAAATCTCAAGCCTGCTTAAGTGTCAAGTGACTCAAATGATTTCAACAGCTTATCCATACTATATTCACGAAAAATTCAAAGTTTATTTATTCAAAGCTATTTCTATAGATCAAAATATCAAATGTATACGAGAGTATAGCCCATTGCAGGAGGAAAAATCATTTTAATGCACTTAAGTAGTTCATTTTATCCTAAACCATGCTTAAGTTTTGATGATTCTGGCTCGTTCTTATGAGTTTTATTCCAGAATTTATAACTTATATCTTTATTTACCTTCCCCTAAAAATACATCTATATCTACTCACGAGAGTAAAAATCTAAAAATGACTTCTTCAATGCGATGCAAAATGTTTCGAAAACTTCTTCCACTTTTGAATATTCTATTTCTTTATTATTTATTGAAACATTGCATTAGATTTTTTTTTCTTCAAAAAGCATATTTCTCCTATATATTTATCGCATCCTAGAAGAAAAGTACCCGAAAGACGTACTAGTGACTTGAAATGACTATATGCAAAACAGCACCAGCTTTACATTGTTCAAAGCTGTAAATATGCTGTTCAAATTCAATGGTCATCAGTGCTTGAGGATTACTCCTCAGGAATCCAAAGGCCAAACGTTCTCCTGGAGCATTATGTTGACCCGTAGCTGTTATATGTCCAGTTACCTGGATTGGACTAGAATCCCTGGATGATCTCGTATGCCTCCAAACTGGACATGAAGACGTAGAATACCCACAATCCCAGAAATAGGATGACTGTGGGTGCTTTGTATTTCATGGCTCCTCCCAATTCTCCTCCTACCAGGGCACTCCTCCTGAGCATGAGGACAGCGCAACAAATGAAAGCGCAGACGCAGAATAAAGTGACCGAGAAGGCCAGATTTCCAGGATGGACCCTGAATTGCTGACCCCTGGAGGCATGATAGAGTGCTGCGATAGACCAGGCGATGCCGATGCCCAGGAACACGTTGACTGCATTACTTCCAGTCACGTTCCCGATTGATGAGTCGGCATATTTGTCATTGACTGCTGCTACCTTGCTGGCGAAAGTGTCTATAAAAATAATTCATTAAGTTATAGAATAAATCACATGTGTTAAATAGCATGTTTAAGAAATAACAAGAATTGTTGCAGAAATTAATGTTTAGAACGTCCAAATTTTACATTTTCCAACAATAATTACTGCATTAATTAACACGAAAAAGAATCATTGATTGAAACATTATTCAGCCTGGAAGATACCACTCAAAAGTAATAAACCCAACTAATATATATTGTTTAAAGATTTTTTTTAAGTATATGAATATTCCCGTTCCATAATATTTAATAAAATATACCTCCTCCCCTTCTTCCTTTGACCTCCCACATGTTTAGAGTCTTCCAGCTCATATATATATATATATAAGACAATAGCAATAAAAAACGAAATTAATAGGAAAAAAAAAGTATCAAAATTAAACCAAATAAAATAAGAATCCGGCCTGAAGACTTTCTGAAGGGTCACCAGAGGCCGGATTCTTATTTTATTTGGTTTAATTTTGATACTTTTTTTCCTATTAATTTGGCTTTTATTACTATTGTCTTGATTCATCTGTGTTAAAGTAGTAGCTGCAATTGCGCTCTCTAATTACAATGATGCTTTTTCTGTTCTTTTCTTAGTTTTAGTTTGAATCAAAAATAATTTTTAGTTGCGATTCCGAAATAATTTAGTTTTGTTTCCAAAATATTTTTATTTTTATATTGTTTCAATTATAGGTTTAATTGCATAATGCTAATATTTTTGGTTACTTATATATAGTTATATATAGTTACTTAATGTATAATGATGGTCAAAACTGTGGACACTTTTGAAAATCGTTATGTATTTTCTAACTTTATATGCTTATAGAAAATGTTATATTTCACAAAATGTTAACTCTTGTATATCATTTTAAAGAGAATTTAATGATAATTTCAATACAAAAACCAAATTCAAATATTTGCAATACAAAAAATGTTTTTCTTATTTTAACCTGAATAACAAACATAATGAAGTGGATTGCAATTTCTAACTATCCAGACAAATCATTGTTCTTGGAACCAATCAAATTTTATTAACTGCTAGCAGAAGTTAATATCATGTTTAAAGTTGAAACAAGTCCTTATTTTGCTTCTTTCTGTAGAAGGAAGACTATTTTTTATGTCATTAAATTGAAAGTTAGAAGTTTTGTTAAACTTTTCCATTTAAAGTTGGAATTTTTGTAAATATTTCTAGTAAAAGAATATTTGTAAATATTTCAAATACAAGAATATATTGGGCACTCAGAAAGATAACTAAGATTATTGTGTTACATGAATGTGGTCTTTCCTATGTTGAAATTTCAAGACAGGTGGATCAGTGATTACATCTGGAGTAATTTTGTTTTCGATATCAGAAGACAAATTCAATAAAAAAAAAGTAGGAATTGATCGAAAAATTTGCACCACATCTGTTGTTGACAGAAAAATAAAGACTATGTCTCCACGATAGAATGCATCATTGTTTTTCAGCAGAATTCAGCTCCTTACCACACAGCAAAAATATCGAGAGTGGTTTAGTATAAAGAGCAATGAATTCTTATCATTGCCAGGAAATAGTTCTGACTTCAATATAATTGAGAACTTATGACACCGTTTGAAAACTCTTGTACGTATGAAGCGTTCATCAAATAAAATAGAATTAATTGAGGCTATAATTGTTTCTTGGCATCATGCAATATGAAAGAAAAGCTTAAAAATCTCGTCAGCTCAATAAAACGTTAGCATGAAGCTGTAATAAAAAATAAAGGATTTCTACTAAGTATTGATTACTCATTGCAGTCATCAGCATCTAATGTATCTCGATAATTATTGCCGCTCAATGTTTTTTGTATTGCAAATATTTGTATTTTGTTTTTCATATTGAAATCATCATTAAATTATCTATAAAATAATATATAAGAGTTTGTATTTTGTGAAACGCTATATTTTCTATAAGCATACAAAAATTTTCAAAAGTTTCCACAATTTCGGCCATCATTGTATATATATGTAAAATTGCATCATTCAAAATGTGCTGAAATTTATCGAAATATGTTATTTCCTCCTCTAATCTTCTGCGTCACATTTTTGCACTGCATAGGATACCTAAATTAACTGCCCTGAGACAGACAATCTAAACATCAATTTTGAGGAAAATTGGGATTTTCGAAACCTTTTCTAAAATTTTCTGAAAAATACATGTTTACTCTTTTGCAATTTTTTTTTCATTTAAAAATTTCCAAAAAAGTTAATGATTACTTCTAGAATAGTAATATAAAAAAATTAATTTTAATATTACTAATTACGACGTTTTTTAAACTGCGATTGTCAGACGCATTGCAATCAAACTCACTACTGAGAATATTGTACTAGACGGAGGTTTAAGACGAATTCATATTTTTATTTGTCTTGATAATAATTAAGATATATTTAAATATTTGAAACATAAAATTTTTAATATTTCTATTGTATGGAATCTTCCAATAACTTGTTAATGAAAAATTAGTTGATATTGTTGTCACAAAGATTCAAAGAAACCATTAGCAACAAAAAAAGAGATTTGACTCTAGTAATCTCATTGTAGGCATCATAATATTTTAAGTTTGATTAATCTATACTGTCATTACATAAGTCAGTACAATTTGAGACTAAAGAATTTTTTATCTTAGGCTGTTTTGCAGAAAAAATTCATTGCTACATAGCTGTGTTTAAAACTAATTCTGAAAGATTTACTGAAATTAGGGGAAAAAAATTTTTAAAAAGTTTAGTATCGAAACTGAAACGCTGATTTTTTTAAAAAGTTTTTAATTTACGTAAAGATGGAATTTCCAAGAAACAATAATATTCTTCTAAGAAAAATGTGACATTTTTGTTAGTTAAAATTTTTTTTTAAAGATAATAGAAGACACCTATATGTTAAATTTGTTAGCTCTAGGTTCATCTACCTCCTCTGTAGATTGTTTCGAACGATATTTTTGCATCACGCAATTAACAATTAACATGACTTCGAATATGTAATTTGGGTTTCTTGCAAAGTTAATATTATTGTTGAAAAGAAAATTGTATGGATATTCTTAAGATATGCTGTATGATTGCAAGATCAATAACTCCTGTACAACTATTTGGAGATTTGATGATGAATTTGGAGCCGCAAATGACACAAATTAAGGTTCAAGATAAAGTCGAAATTTCCACTCTTTCCCTATTAACAGTCGAAGTTTGAATGCCCTTCCAGAAGATTCCATATTTTTGGGGAATACATAAGTGGAGGTGCACACAAAAACATCAGTTCCTTCTTTCGAATGTTGATCGCATAAATATTTTTCAGTTGTTCATTTTTGATGTACTGTTATTTAATTAACGATTTATTAACTCTATAGTGTTGCTAATGTCCACTAAGCTGTTCTTAGTGCACATCTTACAGTATTTTTTACACATATACAATGTTTTTGTAGAATATTCAGGAATTAAGGACTTCTTTGAAGTTCATTATCCAGACTGTCAGATTTCATGCATTGCACACCCACCGGATGTATCCCCGTAACAATATTATGCCTGTTAACAATATCTACTTACTTTGGCAAAATCTTAATTAAAGTCTGAAAATTTATTTAGTAATAGAAAGGTTGTTTATGCTGCAATAAAATATCAAGGCTCTTTTCCCTGGATAGCAAAGTTAAGAATAACTTATTTCGAGTTTGAAACACTGATAAGTTCAACTGAGAAAAAACAGGCAGTTTTACCTGGGACGCTTGTTCCTAGGGCTACGAATGAAATGGCCGTAACTGAATCTTTGAGGCCGACCGTACAGCCGAAGTGAGATGCTAAGTCTCCCACTAGAGCTGTCAACAAGCCGATGACGCAGATACTAGTTATGAAACAAGCCCAGCCACCAAGACAATCTGTAAAGAAATGAAATACAAAATATTTAAAAGATATATCTCTTGCTACAAGTTTTACTAGAGGTAGACAAGTTTACTTATAACTTATGCACTTCAGTCAAAATTGTTGAAACTGGAATTTTTAATAAGAAAAGTCTAATTATAGTCATGCATAAAACAAAGGAATTGACGCATACATTCGCACAATAAGGGCGATACACGTACTACGACAACCATGTTTATGCACGGATAATAAATATTGCCAATAACGAAATTTAAGAAGCATAACTTCTGTGACACCTGTTAGCTGTATTCAAATGGACGCTTTAATTATTGATAAAAACAAAAAGTTGGAAATATAACATGACAATCCCCTTTTGACGTAATAAATAAATGTAAAATATTTATAACTGGAGTATTCTGAAAAAATATATTCAAATAATGTAAGATTCTTTAATACTTATTAAATCACCAAGTTTGAATTATGAAAGCGCTCTTTCTTTGATGAAATTATTTTATATAAAAATTAAATCAAAATTAAAAGACTAAAGTGTAGATCAGTTATGTTTCTTATGTACTTAATTTTAAGAAAAATACACATATTTATATATAACGTATTTAAGATAAGATATTTAAAACTATTTTTATTATAAAAATAATTTGTATAAAAGCTTATTCGATTTTTTTATAAAATTGTAAACAATATTTTGATATTATTTATTTGTTGAACGCCATTTCTTTTCAAATACTTTGTGACGTAAAGAGATTGGTGTGGTACAACTGATCCAAATAGAATGTTTTATCTTGTGGATTTTATATTTATGGTTTAAAGAAAATAATTCTAAATAATTTATCAGTATATTATTTTTCTTTGAAAATTTTATCAAAATACAGTTAGTTAAAAAGTCGGTATAATTTACATTCATTAACTGAGGGATAATATATTTGCTTTTTTATAAATCATATACGCTATTTTTAAGAAACGATTGCCATCAAGATAATCTAAACTTTTGAATGTCCCATTCTATTATCGTTAAATTTATTGTATCCCAAATGTACAAGACTAATGAAAATAATTTTTAATGAAGAAAGGCTGTCTGTGGTCAATCAAAAAGTATGAAAAATATTACAATAAAGCAGTTCAAGTTCTGAAAATATCGAAGTATATTTTTCTTTTTTGTCAAACATCATTTTAAAAGATTTTTTCGATTTATACTAGCCGCAATCTAGTCAAATTTTATAATTAATAGTACATGGGACATTTTAAAGATGAGTGCTTTTTATCATGTACTTTGTAAAATGATTTTTTTTAAACAGCCGCCTTGAATATATATATATATATATATATATATATATATATATATATATATA
>JAPMOR010100287.1:95593-148993 GCA_026543865.1 Argiope aurantia | reverse complement strand
ATATATATATATATACAGAAAGAGAGATTTCAAATTTTGTACATTTATCAATTCATGATGACAATAAATTAAATTTTACTTCTCAGAATTTGATTATTGATTAAGCGTTACATGGAATTTTGTTCCGATATTAATGGCATTTTCTAATAAGTAATTTGAAAAAAAGTGTGAATATTTTTCAATTTAAAACCTTGTCGCCGTAGGCATCCAATTACCTTGCAAGGAAATATTAGCTTATTTGACCAATAGATTACATATATTTAAAATTTCTCCAAGTTATTCGGTAAGACAGTATATAGAATACAAAATTTGGTGAAACATATTATGGAACCAATATACAAGATCAATATTAGGTAAAATTTATTTGTATAAATTAAGTAATATATACGGAGGACCCAAAAATGAAGCTAATTTTTATATTTTTAAATATTGCGCAAAAATATGAGCTCTCAATTACTAAAGTTTTATTAAATGAGGTGAAAATTTTATGAAAACACTTTGGCTTCTGTAGGGTTAGTAGTTAAAAGTTAAAAAATTAAATTTTTACACTTCTACTATGATACAAAGATGTTATTAAAATGATTCTTTTACATTCATATACGCATACAAAAAAGTTTCCCGTTTTTAGCTACAGAATTCGGAGATACATGCTTAGTTTTAAGTTAGAGGGATTTATCACAAATTTAGAAGGAAACAGTTATTTCAGAAATACAAATTGATTCATTACAGAAAAGATGCGATATGCAATTATTTGTTTAGCAGTACAAAATCTAAACATCACGGCTTCTAAGAAATTTTTTAATCATGTATAATGTTGTTCTCTTTAATCGGCGAACAATTGCAACTTCGGTTTTAAAGGAAAAGAAAAAGAATTTGAGAAACTGAATATTTAAGATGTTACAGAGAAGTAATAAAATGCCGAACAAGAAAGTAAAATTTCTTGTTTGCAAGTGTGTACTTTCTAGGAAGATAATATATTTCTGTAAAAAGAACATTGGGATATGCTGACGATGTGTCTATGCTGTATGCAATCATAATATTGGTAACAAACTAAAATTTAACTTTTTATATCGTTTAGAATATTTTCTAGAGTGGAAGTAATTACCTATTTGTAATGGTTTAGAATGTAGATACTGAATCCTATCACCCGTTGTTAATCTTCAATCTAACTTTAATTACAAGTTTAAAGACTGTTAGCGTTTTTTCCTGTTAAGAGACTGTTAGCGTTGATGTGCGGTTTTTATATTTATGATAAATAAGTAAATGTTACAAATTTAAATATTAAGAAATTAGTTTATCATGCATAATTTTCTTATTGTTAAACTTCTCTTCTTAGATAAACGCTTCTTTTATTTTATCTAAAATTCCACATCACCTTTTAAACTGCTTCAAGAAATCAACATGGCGTGTTTACTAAAATCAATGGAACCATTGTGAAAAGCTTTTAAATAAGCAGAATTTAGCCCTATAGACAACAACAAGCCGATTCTATTTATAAGAGTTTTCAAAACTCCTTTCGAGATATCTCCCCCGCCTTTGTTTCGGAATTCATCGTCCATTCTACTCTAAGTCATTCAACAAGCGATTCCGCTTTATTGAACAAGAAGTGATTTGCACGTAAATGGAAGAGCATTAGTCCCCTCAAAACTTGCCCATTTTAGATTTTGACAGCGGCCCACGTCGTTGCCCGGGAAACCACGATTTCCTAAAGCGTCTGTTTAAACTTGAGGTAGCTGGATGTCTTTCTGGGGCGATTTCATCAGACACGTCAGTCAAAGTTCTGAAATTATACCCCGAAGATAATGGCGAGAGAGAAAGGTTTTAAAAGTGACACCATGACAAGTTTTTTTTTTCTTATGCCCTTTTGAATAAAATTTTTTGAAGGCAGGTATTTTTAGTAAAACTGTGCAAAAAAGAAAAGTAGCAAACGGTGTTAAATTGATGAAGGGGCACAGTTATGAAAGTTTGGAAATTTCCTTGTGGGTATTAAAAAGTTGTTGAAGAAGTGCTATTTTCAAACTTTTTGAAAGAGGAAATATTTTTTTTAATTATTGTTTTTCAGCATACGACGTAAGCAAAGAAGAATTATTACTACGATTCAAAGCTTGGGTTTCCTGTTTTTCTGAGTCAAACAGATCCATTTTCATTATTATATCAGTCTGACATAATAATGAAAACCTTGAATGTCGCACCTCGAAAACGAAACGAACTAGATAAATGAAAATTGGCAAGTGTTCCTGGCTTCAGACTTGTAGATTTGTATTAAAAGTTTGAATTGATTGAATATTGGGAAAAGATCCAATATGCAAATTAAGTTGCAAATTAAACCATGTGGTTAAAGTACAGGTTATTATGATTTTGACTGTTTTGCAAGCGACTGTCGAGAAAATTTACTCGGAAATGAAAATAAATAAATAAATGAGGATTTGCATACGTTTTTGGAGTCATGACAGTTCATATACATTAAAAGTTCTTAAGTTTTTGGTTAGAGTTCCAATGTGCACACACAGTTTCGGATTATAAAGTCTACTTAAATTTCAGTATTTCGATAATGGATGTATTTCTGTAATGGTAATTCGGTTTTTTTGTAGCGATTTCATCAGGAAAGCCAGTCAAATTTCTGAATTTGACTGATTTTGAATCTCAAAGATAATATAGCGAGAAAAGTTTTAAAAGTGACATTATGACGATAATATTTTATTCTTTCAACTCATCCAATAAAATTTTAAAATCAGATTTGTAGCAAAAATGTATATAAAATAGAAAATCAGGGGTTGAAATAATAAAATAACGCAGTTATGGAATTTTGAAAATTTCTTATGGGTATTAAAAAGTTGTTGATGAGCTGTTTCTGGTTTTCCTGAAAGAGTAAATTCTTTAATTTTTGTTTGTTATGATACGTAATAAAGGAAGAAGAAATATTGCAATCTTTAATCTCCATGTTTAAAATTTTCGTGCGGCGGCCTCATCCATTTTTTATTAATATAACGGTCTGATTATCAATTGTCTTTGAACATGATAATTCAAAAATGTAACGAATAAAATAAATGAAAATTTGTATTTACTGTTGATGCTAAACTTGCAACTCGGTTTTAAATTGAAACAGCAGATTGAACTGTGGGAAATTAGATGTCGTCCTGGAGCGATTTCATCAAACAAATTCTAGTAAAATTATGTCTCAAAAATAATGACAAAAAAAAGTTTAAAGGCGACACCACAACAACGATTATTACTTTGGGTCCGCCGGCGTCCTGGCATAGGGGTAGCGCGTCTTCCTAGTGATCTGGGCGTCCCGGGTTCGAGTCCCGGTTTGGGCATGGTTATTCTTTCGTTGTTCTATCTGTGAGATGTGTGAATGTGCCCTCCTGTAAAAAGGGGTTGTGCAAGCGAATGAGTGATGCGTGAGTAGCTAAGTCGTTCTCTTGGTCCTAGTTGGCGCTACTATAGAAACAAGAGACGCACCTCCTCAGGCTTAAACTTGGCTGTCTCTGACGGCGGGACTTGTCCGTGGCAAGTGCCATAATTACAAACAAACAAACTTTGGGTCCAAATGAAGTTTTTTTCAAAGGAGGTATTCTTTGAAAAATTGGATAAAAATAGAAGAAAAAACATAACTCAATTGATAATGCGGCAGAGTTATGAAAATTGAAAAAGTCCACAAAAATAATCAAGCAAAAGTAGAAGACATATTTTTTCAAGGTTTTTGGTATAGAAAACCGTTTTATTTTTCTCTTCTTTAGATATTCAGGAATAAGTTGAGGCCTAATCTCAAAATATTAAGATGTGAAGCCGAAAATGTGCAAGTTTATACGAATGTAAAAAAAAACTGGAAAGTTCTTGTTTGTCGCGAATAACTAAGAAAGGCTGTTCGCTTTTTCAAATGCAATGTTATTACGCAATGCCAATTTGCTACTACATATATTACAATAAGTTTAAAAGTTTCGTAAATAATACTTTAGTGATTCCAGACGAGTCTCTAAAATTTGCTTTCAGTTATTGACTATCAAGAAAATAAAAATCAGTAGGAACGATCTCTTCAAAATTTTCTCGCATACTCCCTAATAAAGGTATTATCTGCCTTTCCCTTCATAAGTTTGAAGACTTTGGATAAAGTCATGAATGCCTTAAATCGTATTAGTGAACAATAGTTATGAAATGCAGATCTTTTATATGAAGCTAGAGTTTTTTATTGAATATATCGTGTGATGTTTGGCGATTAATCTTTGACATGCTGATAAAACGCAAATAGGCGAAATGGAAATTTGTATTTTGGATGCCTATTTTATGCAACTGATAAGAACTCATATTTGACATGAAAGCAATGCTAAAAGTCATTTATTTAAGTCATTGACCGTTTCAGTTATTACATTTACATCCAAGTGATAGTAGCGATAGACGGACAGTCGATTCTTTGACAGATTTGATTCAAAATTTGGCAAGAATCTACATTTTAGATGCTAAAACTAAGTATTAAATTTTATTTATTTAACTCTTTAGTTTTGCATTTATCGTTTTATTCGCATCATCAATTGTACACAGAAGGTCACACAGACAGATTTCCTCTGAATGAATTTCCATGAAAATTTATTAAAAATCTACAAAGTCGGTGTAATACCCATTCATCAAAATTCATTTGTATAACTCAATGAATTTTTGGGTTACCGTGGTTGCAAACAGATAGATGGATTGACAAATAGACATAATTCTAAATATATGATTTTCGATTTCAATGACATTGAAACATGAAAGACTGTCTAAACTCGAGTTACAATTTTTGGTACGATTATAATACGTTCTCCGTTTATATTTTATATACGAGCAAATAATAAATGACTTTCCTTATTTTCAGATTGATAGTTACAAAAACATTTAAAAATACAATAACTTGAAACTAGATAAATTCAAGTTGGTAACACTGAAAATATTGTGTTTTGAATTTTGAAATAGTGTAAAAATGTATTTTGTGTAATAATATGAATTTATTGAAGTGAGTCTTTAAAAATTTTATTATTTTTTAATTAGAATTCTAATTTAATTTTAAAAAGTTTATCTTAGTAAAAAATATATTACTCAGGAAGTAATTGCGTTTTGTAGACTGTAAATTAATGTTTTTGATCAGCTTTATAGGGCATTTGGAACTATTTTTTCATCTTGTAAGACGAATTTTACTAATAATACTCCAGCCTATTAATTTTATATGTTGTAAAACGAAATTGAAGAACTAAAAACTAAGTATTTAAATTTCAACGATATGATATAAATAGATAGGAATAAAGTGTCTTAAATGTGCTGAAGAGGAAATCTCCGTTCGCTTGCGCCAATAAGGAGTTTAGAGTCAAAGGCTGATTATCCCTTTAATTATCCAGAATCGAAATAGGATTATGAGACTCAGCACTAAACGTTCATGTAGATTTAAAATGGGACATTAATCTAACTATTAAAAGAGATTCTGCCTAAGAAAAGGGCAATTGTCGCATCAGCTTTCGTATGTGACTCTGGTATTTTGGTATCAATTACGAAATGAGCAATTTCACGCCTTAAAATCTCAAATGCTAAGCAATTTAAATTACGTAAAGCTATTTTGAAAACCAAGTTGCCAATTATAACTAAGCCTTATGGCTCTTTAAAATTACAGTTGGATTGGAACAATTGAAGATCGGAATAAGGCCTTAATATAGAAAATCTGATTAAAGAATCTGATGAAAATGAAATAAGAATAACAATTGAAAGCAAAAGGAAGGAATATTTTTGTCAAATATATCAAAACAAAGAATAGCTGCTTTCAAGAAGTTTTACATTAAAACTATTTTTGTGTTGATTCCCTAATATCCTAAAATAATTGTTAGTTTATTTATTATTTTTTGAAATCTTCCTTTATTAATCATAAAGTTAATCAAATGATGAGTAAAATGATAAGCAAAGTAAAATAATAAGTTGGACGGAAATGATACCTTTGAAGTAAAATGATGTTTGGACGGACTCTAGCTAATGAACAAAGTACCCAAGGTTCTGAGTCCTCCTCCTCCCTTTTTCACTTCAGAATGGTGAAAAATGCAGGAAATTCAATGTATAGATAAAGTAGAGAATATAAAATCAACACGATGAAACAATTTAACTCATCAACAAAATGGGGATTTAAATTTTTTGTCACATTTGCAAGGATACAGAGCATTATCGATTAGTATAAAAGCAGCCTTCTGTGCATCAGTATTAAAAAGCAGAGCACAGAAATCTCACTAGTATTTTATTGTAATTTCCTAAACTTTAATGTCAGAAAACGAAGTAAAATGGAGCAATTAATTATATTTAGGTTCATTTACACTTCTAACTGCCACAATCTATATCAGGAAAGATCGAAAAGGAATTTCCATTGCACATTGTCCAGCTTGTAATTTCACGCAGGCAGAAACACCCATAATATAGAATCAAAGGCCGTGTAGAAGGGGATTTTTCCAATAGGAATAACTTAAGTAGGAGGAAAGAGTAATATTTGTAGATGAGACTTTCCAGAATTTGGTAATGCGTTTTTTTCCTTCTGTTGCCTGTTTTTCGTTCTGTTAAAAAAAAAATGCTTTTTTCGTCCATATATGGTCTACGAGGGCGTGTTTTAAATGATTCATGATAATGCATAACTTCATTCAGCATTCTTTGTCAACAGTACTTACAAAGGTGTTAGCTAGTACAAATCAGTATTTGATCCATTGAGGGACATCAGATGGGGCATTTTGAAAGCATATAATCAATCCTTAACATTATAACATTATAAGCATATAATCAATCCATAACAATCAATCCTTAACAATCATATTTGGAACTCAAAGCCAAGGAAATGCTGTTTCTATGGACTTCATTATAAGCATCGATGCACATAATTATTTATTATTTGTGTTAAATTGATGATGTTCTACTATTATTTTATTCATTTTTCCTTATACTTCATATTTTTGAACTTATGATTAATCCCTTAATTATACTCAGAAATCAATTTCATTACTATATCTGACATTGTTATTAAGTTAGAAAAGAAATAATGTTTGAAGATTTTACTAGATTAACGGCATGTTTAAATGTATTTATCATATATCAAAACAATTAATAATATTTGAAGGAAAATACTATCTTAGCATGAATATATTTTTATTAAAGAAAATTAAAAAACAATAACTTTAAATATACTATTCTTCATGTCAAATCCCTCTTATAAAAAGATGTAATTAGAGAAGCAGTAATTATCAGAAAGTTGCAAAGAAATAAGTAACATATTTTTTTCTAAATTGACGGTTACAACAAAATAAATTACAGAGAACGTTTCAAAATTAGCATTTTCCTCTCCTTCATGGTAGTGAAAAGGTTATAAAAGGTTCAGTATAAAACCTTACATCCAGGCGAACAAAATTTAATTTATTAGAATACCAGAAAAAATATTTACTTTATGTTCTTTCTACTTTTTGGTTTTTACTTTAGAACTCATTATTATATATGTTCTAAAATCATGAAATGAATTCCATTTTGTCCGATTTATTACTAATTAGTGATACTGCATGAACTCAAAATCGGATGTACCTCATTAATTAATTAATTTTTGAATGTCTCACCATTTGAAGTTAATTAATTTGACTTTAATTTTGCTTTTAATGACCTAATTATTAAGGAATTTCGATATTGCATTTAAAGGAATATATAGCTTTTAAGAAAAGGAATTAATTAAAAATAACCTACCTGTTGGCGGCACGAAAGCAAATAGAACTTTCCAAAAAATAGTAAAAAAGTGCATGACGTAATCCGAGCACGAAGGCATCTTTTCTTCATCCCCGTCTTCATCGTCATCATCACCTGGAACAAAGATAAACAAACCGAGAGTAAACGGATGGGCTCATTCATTTTAGGGTTCAGTATAGTTTATAGAAGAAAATGGAACAAATGTGATTAATGGTATCTGAGAATTGAGTTTTCATCTCTAAAGAAATAATAAACAATGCATTGTGTAAATCGAATATTGGTTCTATTCTTAGAAGTTAGTTCTAAGAACGTAAATTAAAGAACCCAAAAGAAATACTTGTATGCCATTCTTTTTGAAAAAAATTAAGAAATATGTAAATAAAAGTGACAATTCTAAACATTTTTTCTTTACATTTTTCTCGCAAATGAAACAATGGGTTATTTTAGTAAAGCGTTTTCGAGAGCTGATTAAGATGTTAGTTTTTATTATAAATTATGTTCCAATTCATAGGAAACATTACCTTATTTCAATTCTTGCCAATTCAGCGATGAAGATATTATAGAAGTGAAAAATAAACATATAAAAACTGTAAATTGAATCTTCAAGTTCCCATTTACAGTGTTTATTCATATTATGTACCATCAAATAAAAATATTAAAAACTTAAAGAAAAAAATGCTTTTGGCGGTTTTTAAAAATAATTTTGAAATCTTAAATTCCGTAATTTTTCTAAAAATTACAAATAATGTGATGTAACTTATATCATGATATGATAATAAAGGAGGTTGTTAAGGGTAACAGAATTTTGAACTATAATATTTCTTGAGTAATACATCTTGAGAGACATTTATGGTTGCCCATTCTTAGATGAGTCTAGCTTGATTTTGTGCTGCATTTGCGTAATAGTTTATAGAGAGCATTTTGAATTACCTTCAAGTACAATATGAACACAAATATTTTTCATTTTGCAGCTTAGTCATAGCTGTGAAATTAATTTCCTGTTTAAGCATATAAGTTAATGTAAAAATTCAGGAAAAATCATGTTTCCGTGCTAGAAAGAGTATTGTTCTTCCCATTTTCCATAAAAAAGTTAGAAAATTTCTTATTTTTTAAAATATACAAAATAAAATTATTTCTATTTCTAAACTTTTATCACACATTTTTATTAGTGCGTAATAAAAGAGAATAAGCAGTTGTTTCTAATCTTTTACAAATCTAAATGTTCCAATCTTATAAAAATGGAATTTCATTCTTGATTTTACAGTCATTTCCTCAAATGTTAGAACTTTAAATTTTTTTTCAGTTGTATATTCTCGATTGTATTATATAAATATTATTCCATACAAGTGGTGTCACCTGGTGGTGAATTTAAGAAATTTTCCATTTAAGATTTCGTAATGTTTATACCAATGAATGCAATTTAAAAACTGTAATTAACGAAATGAAGATCAATGTACTCCATAATCTGATACAAATAAATTCACATGTCTGAACTAAAATTTTGCTCTACTATTTGAAACATACACAACGACAAAATAGGCTTAAACATTAAAAAAATGGAATATGGTGTTGATTTCTTGGTTTAAGATAAATATATGTAAGTATTAAGGCTACTGTTTTTTAAACGGTTGTATAAAAATAACTTTAATAATTCCATATAAAAAGAATTTATGAATGATATTAGTTTCTTATTGAGTATTAATAATTCTTTTTCTGCTGTAACGGCTATAAGA
Organism: Argiope aurantia; assembly: GCA_026543865.1. Classification (NCBI taxonomy): domain Eukaryota; kingdom Metazoa; phylum Arthropoda; class Arachnida; order Araneae; family Araneidae; genus Argiope; species Argiope aurantia. The sequence goes on along the minus strand of JAPMOR010100287.1, from coordinate 139,541 downwards.
CTCAAAACTAGAATATAGTTAAATTAAAAATATGTTTTTTAGTAAACAGTTAAAATATTTTAAAAAATGATTTCTATATACATAAAACGCTAACGTACTTGGCACAGAAATCGAATGTATTATTAATTGTCGAATGACAGCGTCAAATATAAACAAAACTTGATACGAATTTCAGACTGCTTCATTCATTGAACATTTTTACAGCTATACTGAATCAAAAGCTTTGCTTAGCTAATTAATGGAATAGCAAAATATTATTAGATGTGTTCAGGAGATAATGCCCCATTTTACCAAAGAGGACATCCAGTTAAAGGAAGGAAGATAGAAAAGAAATCAAGAAATAGGCTTCAAACTCAAAAATTGACTTAACCCTTGCCAGATAAGTAAGCGTGGTAACACTTTAAATTAATGTACTGCTTCACGCCAAGCATGTCAAAATCGTGCCAATCGTCCAAAAATTCTATAAAAGTCTGCAATTCTTGGTATATACCAGAAATGCTAATAAACAGTTCTTAAAGTTGCAGTCAAAAATTGTCACGTTTGTATTTGATGCGAAATCGCTGGACAATTTTTCAGTTTTTGCGCCCTTGTCTGAATCTTAAGTCTAGCCATAATAACTATAACTTGCCGACGGAAATTGATACTCAAATCTTCCAAAACAATTATCTTAAAAAAATTTTTTTTATCTGAAGACTAAAATTATTATCTTTTTAATGACATAAATTTCATTTTCGTACAATTTTTCATTTTGCTTAAATATTATTTTAAATTCAATTTGATGCACTCTCAGAAACAATGTTTTTATAGAATTCAAACTCACCATCAAAATAGTCAAGCTAATGCTTTTGCTAGTCATTTAATCCGTGGTAGGATTTTCCCTCCCACTTTTATTATGTAATATATATGCTTTGAAACTGCAATAAACTATTTAAATTTAATTCATATTCTTTAATCATATTAAATTACTAGGTGAAATCTTTTTGAAAAGAAATGAATCCGATATTAATAATTTAACAATCTAAAAAGTCAATAATATAAGCGAATAAACTGGTCACCGAAGGCGGCTAGTTTATAAAATTTTATTTTGGATTTACTTATACAATCTAAAAGTCAAGTACTGCATAAAACATAAATCTTTTCTGAAAAATATTCATTGTAATTATTAGAGCAGAAAGCATACTAAATTGCAAAATCAAGACGTGCCGATATCCATAAATTACAAGAGAAATAAGATTTCTTATTTTTTCTTTTAAATAATTCGTATGAAATAATTATATACATTTAGCTCCATGAAAAATGGATTTTGTATAGGATAACCTTTTAAGATAAAACAAATCTGGCGAAGATTCAAGATTTTATTTTAACGTTAAATGTTACTGAAAACATCTATTATTTTCTTTCTTTCTCTCTGAAGCTTCAAGTCGAAAATTGTTCCTGAATATTCGTGTAGACGGCTCTTATGAAAAATATATGCCAGCAGAGCATGTTTGCTAGTAAGTGATGGCTCTAACCAATCTCGTCATCGCTTTTGTATGCTTTTAAATATTTAATGTTGTTCTCACATTCTACTATATTCATCAGGAGGAATAAGCTAGTATGCTTGAACAATGAGCTTTTGCCAGCTTCTACGTGGAGCATACAGAATAGGACGTTATTATGACGCTTATTTGTCAGAAAACAGAATGGCATCGTCAAGGGGTGATTATTTTTGTTCCGGCGAGTAATTTCACAAAAATATTTCAGATTAACAAGGTTTCAGGTTTTCATAATTACATAAAAGTGTTAGAAGAGTTTCAAACGATTTAACTAAAGTGGATTTAATGCTTTTATTAAATTTTTTATATGTAATTCGAGAATATCTTTGTTAGTATTTTGCAATTTGGGATTTTATTTTGTTTAATTTATTTTGTTTAATTTTTTTTTGTTTATTTGAAAATTATCTCCGGCTAGAAAATAATGATAATCGACATTTAAATAAAAATGATGCTCAAATTCTGGTTAGAATTATTTCAAATTAATTTAGCCAAACTAGATGCATTGTATTTATAGCGGTGCTTTCGATGTAGTTATGAAAATATTTCGAAATATTCCAGGGAACATTCTTTTTATCCATTATGCTTTTATTTCATTAACCTTGATTCACATTTAGAAAAAGACTGCGATTGATTCTGCATTGCTAAAGATGCGGGATTCTGTACACTTATATATTCCTAAAGACAATGCACTATTTTGAAGTCTTCACAATCTTTCAAGTAATAAATAAATTAAATTAAATTTTGATTCCCTGCGTGTGGCGTCATCTTGTAATGAATTTCTTAAGATTTATTTTAAACTTCTCTAAAATTTATAATATTGAATTGAAAGTTAAATACTATTTTTTAGAAAATAATTCAAATAAAGAAATATATAGCAGTTCTAGAACAGGTGATTTCAAGTTGAATATCGCATTATGTGAGCCTCCATACCAGATATTCTGCTGGTATAATTTGGAATCCTATACTGATATCTCCTTTAAACTAAAACAAAGGGTATTTATAGTGAAGTTTGAAGAGGAGCTCCTGCTCTTTCTGAATTGTAGTATGAATACTCTTTATATGAGTGCAAATTTTTTTGTTATAATATTTTAATTTCCATTAATTGTTTCTGTTTGTATTTATATATTTTAGTTATCCTCAAGTGGCGTCTTTTGATTGCATGAGAGTCAGATCACATACCACAATTTTAGTCACATATATACTAATTAGCATTCTAATATTTCTAAAATAGTTTATTCTTAAATTTATTCTAATTATATTTAGTTACAGACTTTCTCAAACCAAGAAATAATATGACGCGGCTGTACTTCATTATTTAGCTACGTGTTTTTTTTTCCCTTTAAAGATAAAACAATTTTTTCTTACAAACATTTATTGGTTTCTTCTTCTAAAATCATTTCTCAGCATACTGATTATGAAGTTAAAAAATTTTGAGAATGCAATGCTAAATTTTAATCCTTAGTGAAAAATGCATATGATTTAAAAATTCATAATTCATGCATGTTTAGTTAAAATGAGAAAATTCATATTTTTTATGAACGTTAAGCAGTATAAATGTGTCATAAAATAGCGTTGATATTATCACCAACATTCCTAAGGTAAAAATTGATTTATAAAGTGATGGCGATTATTTTATAACCAACCATGTTACTATTTGCGGTGGTCGGTCAAACAGATACACTGAATTAACAAGTTTCAGGTAACATCTTTATAAACACTACACCCCTTATTCGTATGTTATGCGAAACTTCTGCAAATTCATTGCCATGCAATAAATATCGTAAACGCAGGAAAACAAGTTCGCAAAAGCCCTTTTTCAATTCGAGTACAGAGTGTAAAGTTGTGATGTCGAGTCGCATTATAATTTTCGGATTATTTTCGAATAAGAAATATATAGATTTAGTAGATAATGTCCCCATTACAGATATGATAGGCCATTTATGGAGATGTAATGCTTTCGGATAGTGGTTGGTTTACGTTTCCCTAATGATGATGTTCTTTCTACCTACTAATAACAGAATGTACCTGCTACGAAAGGAATTGTACTATGGTCGGTGATGATTATTAAGATTCAGTCACAGATCCCGCGTTTTTACTGTCTCAATAACGGACACCCATTTTTGTTCAGATATCTTCAGACAATGCCTTTGTAACGTTAATATAGTTCACTACAAATCTTCAATATATAAAGACGTTCGATAGATTTAAAAGAGCTAACTTCAGTTGCATAAGTATCGAAGTAAACTGAATGATTGTTGTTGTGATCAGCAGTGAGAATGGAGTCTTAATAGCCATTGCGACCACAATACAAGCTCTTTCGTAAGAGATATGCTCCATCATTGGAGTGGAGGTAACTCAACCTCATACCACTGGAATACCCCTTAAGAGAAATGAGAATCAAATTCTTTTCCCTGCAATTTCTCATCTACATATCTGTAATGACCTCCTAGGAAGTTTTACATCCGACACAAATAAGTGATCCTAGTTAAGTTAAAGTATTAATATGAAATGTTAAAGTTTGTAAGCTAACAATTATGCAAAAGATTAATAGGAAGCACAGAGATTATATCTATAGCTTCTTTCAGTTAATCTACATTTTTTTGAATAATCTCAATGCAATTTATCTCATAATCTATAAACATTTTTATTTCCACTGTCTATCTGAGAAAATTTTACTTACATAGATTCAAGCTATATAAAAGTTTAAAGAACACAATAATAATGTAACTAGTCGAATAGCTATAAGAATTCTTGGAATAATTGTAATTTTAAATTGTATTTAAAAACGCATTTTAATAATTAAAAAATTCATGACTATTTATATAATAAACTGATAAATAAACAGATTTTTGATAATTTATTGGTCAAAATTAGCATCTTAGATTTACTTTGCATGGTTTATACGTTTACAGTAACAATCTTTGAAGGGTGTTTTTAAATCTAAATTTGAGTTCAAAATATGAATAATAAAACGATTCATGTCAGGCAATTATCATGTATAAATATTCAAAATATATTAGGAGTAGAATTTCTCTATTTCGATTTGAATTTTCAACGTTCGGTCTTCTTTGTCTCTGCCAGATATCCATATTCATGAAAAATTTGAAATACATTGTAATTTTAAAATATTTGACGTTAAACTATACCGAAGCTAAATATCTACTCTCCGCGAATAAAATTTAAAAAAAATTGCTTACCAAAGAAAATTGGTGTGGCATTATATTTATTCTGTCTTTTGAGATAACAAATTACAATAATGTAATGGTTGTAAAAGAAAAGAAAATAAATTTCCGTATTGATAATGCAGTACAAACACTCGCTTCCATTTTGTTAGTATGATATAAAAATTGGAATATTTATAACTGCAGCTCAAATGAAGCATCTTTCAGATTTTAGGAAATTCCCCTCAATTTTTAACATGCATTGTGAATGTTGATTTAGACTAAATAATCCATATTAAAACAGTGTCAGTTCATCCACTGGGACTCTGCATTATTTGAAAATTCTAGTTGCTATTTTATTTTGCAACATTATTCGACTTTTTTTTTGACAAATCATCATCATGAACGTATGAATGCATATTTAAAAATTCGTTTGTGACTTTCTATTTTAGTATTCAGATGCGAAAACCTGTTTTTTTTTCTCAAGGCTATGGGCCGTCGAAGTTCCAGCACTGAAAAGTACTCAATGAGCATTGATAAACAGCGTTAAGATTGTGAAGACCACGGGGGAAACTATCTTCTCAGAGCTTCTCTAGAGCTAATCCACTCCAAATATAGGAGAAATTAAACCTATTTTGAAGAGATTTTTTTTTAATTAAAAATTTGGATAGAAATTTACCCGTACTTGTAAATTTCTCCTATCGATGTATTTGCTTAAATATAGTATTTAAAAAAATTACGTAGTATGAAAAAATCATGAAATGCTGCTATTTTAATTTTGTTAAAACGCAAAATATCCAACACATTGCACTGAATTTAAGAAGGTTTATTTAGAAATATTTCTACAATCTCACAACAACTATTTTAATTTTTCTGCTTACAAAAAAAAGTGTTGCTTTAAAAATATCCGACTCTGATATTTTGTCAAAGCTTCATATTTCATTGATTTTCCAGACTTAATTTTAAAAAAAAGTCGTTAAATATGTGTGTATGTTTTTGAAACGAATAACTTTGGAAAGTTGCAAGATAAACAGGTTAAATATTGCATAGAATTTTTAAACAAAAATTGTTTTGATCTGCAGCAAATTTCGATTAAAACTCTTCAACGAAAATCCACAAGCCTACGTGTGAGGACGATAGCTCAATAACACAGCAATCTAGATTAATTAAATTCGGCATTTGTTTCCTTTATTAGAATTATGTCTATAACAAATCTTGAACCACCATTATGATAAAGAGGATTGTTGTTCTGTTTATTTGTGAAAGCGATAATTTATAACATCAGAAAGTTTAATCGGGGATTTATAGTATAATGTCTTTATATTAAAATTATATATTTTTCACTAATGTAGTTCTTGATACATCAATGTGTACACTGTCTATGTATATGTGAGCATAATAACGTCAAATCACAATTAGCAAGATAACTTTTGATATATAGTCCAGACATCAAAATAGCAGTATACAGGTGGGTCCAAACTGCATACTTGATTACCTTTCACTTATTTATAAAGACAGAAGTCCTCACTGTGAAGGCATGAAAGGGAATTTAGAAAAATAACAAAATAAACTTCCTATTGGTCTGGGTATAGCTGCTGAGTGAACAAGTATTCGAAAACATTTGAGTAATTTTGGTCCAACAGATTAAAAACAAATTATTTGGCACAGCGAACTGCAACTGATTCGAGTAAACGCCGTTTTCGACATTCAGACTCTTCATTTCTAGAATTGAAAATGTTGGCTATTTAGTATTTGTTCGGGAGAATCTAAATATTTGTCTCTGATTTGTTCATTTTTAAAATAATTATTTTATAAACGATTTATTTTCAAAAAAATTTAAGCTTAAATAACAAGATTATTTTTTCGTTTAACTTAGAAAAGATTTATAGGGACTTTTGGGCATATTCTGTTCAGATCAACCACTGCAATGGCAAGAGATGCCAAAATTACTGTATAAACGGCTTTCATTTGGCACTTGTTCCGAAAAACTTAAAATTTCTCTTTTTGAAAATATCTGCCAAGAATAGATTATTTCTTAGCTGAAATAGGTCAAAAGCACCCTATAAGATTTCGCTTAAGAAACAATCAGATTATATTATTTTTCGTTAAATAAAAAACAATATTAAGACAGTATTATTTCAATATTATTCAAATATAAACAAAAGGAAATCATTAAGTGATAAATATTATTTCAAAATCGGTGCTCTTTTTATCAGGTATCGTAAAATATAAAAGACTTTAAATACATATAAACCATTTAGTTTAAGCAACGCTTTAAAAATAACAATAAATGTGTACAGAAAAATTCTTATCGTCAATAAAACAATTTTTATTGATTTAATCTATCATTAAATGGTTTTCCTTGTGACTGGCTTATATGATTTACTGGCTTCTGAAAACTAGTCCAATAAAAACAATGTAAATACGTTCCAAATCTGCATATCACAGAACAATTTTTGCATAAGGGTGGTAAATCGCACAGCTTGAGGACAGAGACAACAACGACATTATAAATAAAGCTTTATGCCTCAAAAACCTTGTAATTTAGTTTAATTGATTTAATTATGTTTGTGATAATTTTGAAATAATCCAAGAAATCTGCAAACCATGATTAGATTACTATGAAAAGTTAATTCAGGGTACCTGAGATGGTACCCACCCTTTCTTTAAAAATTTGTTAATCACCAACAGGGTAATGCTTGGACCTTCGGTATTAAATTAAATCAGCGTCAATTCTAATAGAATCCTTTGGTAATCTAAGATATTACTACCAAGATATGGTGACCTCAAAACGCTAGTGGACTCGCAACATATTTTAAACTATTTCTGTTAATTAAATAGCTTCAACTCATAAAAGTAATCCTTTTTATATTTTGCAGAACAAAAGCCTCATTTACTATTTATGACAATATCATATGAGCTTCATGAAGAGTTTTACGTTCGTCATTATTCATACTTCGTCTTGATTTATTATTCTCACAATTAGTATTCATATTTATAGAGATCATACATGTAGCGATCGTTCAGTTCTACTAATCATAATAGCAATAATGGATCTTCCGTATCTAAATGAATAGAAAATCTGCCGAATCTAGAGATCATCAATTCGCATGTAGTGATCAATTTCTATGTCGATTTGCTTCAACACTGAGATTTTGTGACGACCAATCTAAAGAATATCCTTGATTCATTAAAAAATCAACAGACTTTTCCGATGAAGATAATGATGCTTTGTTCAGCGTTGATATAAACTGGAAGATAACTAAAAAAGCTGTGAATGAGCAATTTGTCATTAAGGGATGAATCGAAGAGATAATGTCAAACAGCATGGGGACAATGACGCTGAAGAAGAGACAGAAGCCCAGGAGCATGTGCAAGCCTTTTGATCCTTAATAAGATCAGTCCAACACCATACTGAATATTTTGCTGAACTCACATGGAAGGTTTTACAACGAATGCTTCATAACTCAATAGTCTCGATAGTTTTTTTAAATTATAAAAAATTAAATATTTTTCCAATTCCAGTTTTTCTGTTTTTAATTAAAACGAATGAATAATATAAATCATGTCTGATCTATTCTTCTGCTGTCTTGGTATACTTACTGAATAATATTACCTTAAAAATATTTTGGATATATTGAGTATTCGAATGAATTGAACGCTTTGATTTTCACTCAAAGTGCGACTACATGCTGCTGTTTTTGATATCTAATGTCTAATCAAACCAACTGCTTATTAATAGGAGTGATATTATAAAAAATGATTGATATGCAATATAAAATTTGATTTTATGTCCATAGATAACATATTTCTACAGACATGTAGATTTTAAGTAAAATTAAGTACTTGAAAAGTGCTTTATTAAATTCATTAGAATACATTTCAAGATAGCTTCCAAATAATAAAATACAATCAGTAGTCAAATAGTTGAACTTGTTATTTATATTTGTTTTATTAGAATACGTAAATATTTAAACCATTATTTTTCACGTATATGTATGCTTACAAAAGAATATTCTGATTGTATTTATATCAATTTCAGTAATTCTTGTAACTTCAAGAAGTTCATCTGCATATAAAGCAGACCTGTAATTTCAATTTCAGACTGTATGGATATTTATAAGAGAATACTTCTTTAATTATTGTTTAATTATTTTTTAACTTTACAAAATTTTTAAGAACAATTAACAATTGGAATGCATTTTTTCACAAAAGATAATTACAAACATTAAAGTCAGTAAAAAAATATGATTTCTATAAAAATTATCATAATCTAGTAACATAGAAATCAATAAACAATGAATCAATTTCCCACTAAATCAATAAAAGTGAGAAACATATAAATAGGAAGGGCGAGCATTTAAAGATGTATCTGCAATGGCACACAGAAATTCGAATACACCTACCTGCACTAACAGTGATGACATCCAAAAATTGTTCTTTCCATGAAGAAGTCCCAATTGTTAGAGAAGCGTTGGTTTTCTCAAACAATTTGTCCACAGTATTCTAAAATTCAATAACAACAAAAAGTATTAGAATTTTTTAAATTATAACATTTAAAATTTACATTTGTTTATCATCTTTGAAGATCTTTACAAAAGAAGCAATAAATCCAGAATTCTGAAAAATAATATTTAGCTACTTTGAAAATTTGTAAACACAATCATTAATTTATAAAGTTATAATTGTAAATCTTACATGCAAATTATTATAAAAGAGAAAAATGCAATAAAATTCACTACATCTTTATTTTAATTGCTTCAAAATCACCATTTCATAGGTGCTTTAAAATTAGATAAAAAAATTTCCAATTAAAAAATTCGATTAATTAAAAAAATCTTAAATAAGATAGATATGTATTCAAATGCTCTTCAGAATGAAAAAAAATGTATTTCTTTATATATCAATCAAGAAACAAGTAAGATTAAATATAACTTATTTATTAACTGTTGTTTTTATCATAATATTGGAAAAATTTATAAATTATAGAATAATTTAGGAATGAATTTTTTACTAAATACACTTCCATGCTTTAGCTGGATCCTTTATGGTAGAATTTGTAGGAGGCTAGTTTTCTATACATTTTCTCTAAATATTTCTCATTCTTTCCTTTCAATGAAACTTCTAATTTGTATATTTAAAATGTTTCTGGATTTGTTTATCTTTAAATTGTATATAAAAAGTTAAGAATCTTATTTTTAAAATCCTTTTTGCCTTACATTTATGATATATTGTGACACACTCTCTTGACAGTATTAAAAAATTCGATTTTTCTAAATGCCTTTTCCAAATGCCGATTTCCTGTCAAAGCACCAAATGCCTTCATGAAGGGAGTGATATTCACAAGAAAATATGAGTAAAAGTGTATTTTTCGCATAATCAAATTTCAAAGGTAGTTCTTCCGATCTTCCTAGAAAGATTCAACGAAAATGTAGAAATCGAATTGTATCCGGATACTTTTGACTACACAGTTTATGAGGATAGTTCTAGCAATTTACCAAGAACAATCAGTCAGCTTCTCTATCTGTTTCATTGCGCTAATTTATAGATTTTGTAGTATTTTATTTATAAGTATAAAGAAGTATTTAAGCATTTGCTTGGATAATATAATGTAGAACGTGGTTGCCGCTCAGTAACATGTATATGTTTTTATTTGAATAGTAAGCAAAAAAAAAAGCATATGCATTTTTTAATCTACTAAAATAAAGGATAATGTAATCTAAAATAAATCATTAAGTTAAAAAATTATTTGAAATATGAAATTGAATTGACCGGTTTTTAAGGAGATGACAAATATGTATATTCTATATGGCCTCAAAATATCCAAATCCGCCATTATCGGTGTGGCATGAAAGTTTGAATTTCTCTGAATTTGAAGGTGAAGTCTCTTTTATTTGACAACTTTCCAAACCCCATCCTAAATAGAACTGTGTAGTTTAAAAATTTGGAAATTTATTTAATTGATAACAAAAACTAAGTAAAGCAAATATAATAGTACAGAATTTAAAAGGTTGTTGATACATTAGTATAAAATTTCAAAGTTAATTGAGAGATTAAATAGAATTTAAAAAGTTGATACATTAGTATAGAATTTAAAAGTTAGTTGATAGATTAGTATAGAACATAAAAATTAGTTGATACATTAGTATAGAATGTAAAAGTTACTTAATAGATTAGTATGGAATTTAAAAATTAGTTGATACATTAGTATCGAGTTTAAAAGTTAGTTAATAGATTAGCATAGCATTTAAAAGTTTCAGAAGAGAGATTACCTTGAACTCTTTGCTCTCTTTGATGCGTAGCTGAATCTTGTAATTGTCTCCGAGTCTCGGTTTCCCCAGTAAAGCTATCTTCTCCGCTTCCGTTAGCTCGGCGCTAGGACGGTGCTCGTCCAATTCCTGGCCAGATTGCTCACGGATGTAATCTAAAATAAAAAAAAATGAATTAATTGATTAGATCCATTGCATACCATCTTTATCTATGTTTGACTTAAGTCATCATTGAGAGCACAGACAGTATACATGGGAAATCATCACATTAAGCCCCATTCTAGTGACCTAGTTCACATGTTTATGGAACTAATTACATAGAATCATTGGGTAGATATTAAGATTACAAGCAAAATTTAAATACAGCTATTAAAAGTAAATGCCGGGATTAAAAAAGGCAATGATGAAAATCACACTTTCTTTGTTTTCTAAAAATTCTCGTACTGCAAAAAGCGTTGCGTTATTCAGGAAAAATAATGCTAATTTTTTAGAACAATTTAATGTAGGTAGAGAAACAAATAGAATTATGAAAACTATAAAAGTAGCCAGTCTGAGACTCCTACTCAATTTCTTTCATTTGTATTTATTTGTATTGTGGTAATTTGAGTTCATTTCCCCATTCAATAAACAGAAATTATAAAGTTGTGTCGTAACTTTTCAATACACACTGAAAAAGTTGGAGATATTTTCCAGGATGTTTTCAAAAATTGATTTGTTATCAACATTTGAATAGAAATTTTCAAATTATCAAATTAAATAAAAGTATTTCGTGTTCGATGAAATTGTAGATTTCATTTTAAATATTTTTTACTTTTAGTCTTTTATTTATAATTTGTTATTTTAAATATTACGGAGATATGTTACCAATTATCTATCAATTTATTATCAATTGTTTGCAAACACATGAACTCAAAACTTAGACAAATTAGAATCTATTAACAGAAAATAAAAATATGGAAATATCAAAATAGATATTGTTAACAAGATCACAGGGTGTACTCAGATTTTTAAAACCCTAACCTATTGGTCAAGGAAAAATCGATAACAAAATTCCATCTTTACAAATATGAAGTGATTCAAGTTAAATAAAAGTGCTTAAATGAATCGTTATCTCATTTATTCTATTATTCATAAACATGAAGAATTGTGACATTCTTATAAAAAGAAAAATGAGTCCAAAGCTGAAAATTTCAAGAACGAGTTTTAATATTTAAAAAAAAACTTTAAATATTCATACAGACAGTGTAGTAATGCTATTATTTTAAATAAATTAACAACACAATGATACAGGAAACTCTTTATTTAAATTATATAGGGAATATAACTATTTGATCTAAGATTTGAAGTATATTTGAATAAATATTTATAAGGTAATTTAAGCAAAACAGAATAAACCACCCAGGAATACAGTGAATACATTCTACAATTAAAAAAACTTAATGACCATATCAAATAACGATTGTATACAAATTACACTGTATTAATGAATGATGATAAAGGAAAATGTCATGCAAATTAGTAAGAACCAAACAAAATAAACATTAGCTTCGAAATAAACGTTTTATAGCACTGCAAGTACATTTATATAAATATTTCATCGAAACTGAAAGAGAGAATATATTCTCAAGACATTACTTTTCATATGAAGGTTGGAATAGCTTTGGCAATAGAAAAAATGATATCGGAAACCATTAGAATATTATAATGTGATTTAGTATGAAATATGCGAATTCATGCATTATTATTTGCCGTGAATAGTAATTTAAGAAAAGTATTGAAGAAATTGTATAAAGAAAATCCTGGAAAGTATAAAGAAATTTACAAGGAAGTTTACACTTTGCAGAATGTTCTGAGTAACAAATTTTCTTAGAAAAATTATCAAACGATAAAAAAAATCTTATATTATTCATCTGTTTCATTTATTTAAAAGGAACATCATCTGATTAATTTATTTAATAGAATTTAGTTCATAAAATGTTCTCTGATATACAAAGTATAGCATTGCGTATTTTCCAACTGAAAAAAATTCTTTGAATAACATGCCAAGATCTTCTGCTTAAAATTATACTAAAATTTCTTTTAAGCGAATCCGGAGGTGGGAATCTTAAAGAAACGAGTAGTTAATCATGATTTATGTGTTTATTAGAGAATTATTTACATCAAAATTATTGAACTTATTTCATATTCTTAAAATTTCAAAGAGATTCAAAAATTATTATAAATAAAGATAATTTATTTATGCTATCTATTTCTTGAATAATATAATGATGACATTTGAAAGAATATGAAGATAATTTTCTTGAATATAAACAATTTCACTTTTTTAAAATCAATATCACTCATTTGAAATCTTTTATGTACTCAGGTGGTTTCAACTCAACTTCCTCTAAAGAAATATTTACCCTATTTTTTAGAATAACTTTTTAAGAAAATAAGTCATTTAGAAATGTAAAATAGCATTTAATATAAATTAAGCCTGTTTTTATTTATTTTGTTATATGCTTATATCTCTATTTATTATCTCGTCTCTAATAAGAATATAAATTAATTTTCGTAGATTTAGCAGTTAACACCTAAATTTAAGATTTAAAATTTGATATATTTCTTTTTTAAAATATATGTAAAAACTCCAGATTAAGAGAATTATGAAATGAAACATAATTCTGAAGAAAGAGGTTCTTGATTTTAATTAATTTTTTTTCATTTTTTTTGATGAAAATATTTTTTTTATTTAATTTAATTTTTAATTATAACTTTAATTTTTAGAAAATTAGAAGCATTCAGAAATGCATTTGCAGCAATTAAATTCCTTTAATACTCCGTTTGATTTTAATTATCCACTTTGCTGAGTTTTCTTGTAAATTTAGGAATCTAATTTTCAAAAATTTCTAGAATGAACTATTTTTTTATTATGAAGTGTAAAGAAACGAAAAAAATTATTTCTTTGTTTTTAATACAGCATATAAATGGTATTAAACATTCTAGTTTAGGTCCCTGATTTCAAATCAAAACTATCTAAAATTGATATTGAAAGAAAGTGATTATCCTTTCCAGTTTGTCTTATATTATGTGTAAGAAAGCATCACTTCTTATTTCCATATTTTAAAAAGTTTTATTTCTTTTACCAATATTCATTATTTACAAAAATACTTTAACCCTTAAATGTCATAAAACACTTCAACCCTTAAATTTAGAGATCTGCATCGTCTATTTAAAACCTCTTATTTCTTTATAGAACAATATTTACATATTTTTTAAATTTTAATTTTGCCAAAACTATTTTTATCGTTTTTCGAAACGCTACTAGAATCTTGACTGTTTATTTCTTGATCTGTGACAATTACAAATTGAGATGATTTATATAAATTTAATAAAAACATACAGGAAAAATTGTTCTCAGATAGAAAAAACATAAGAGTAACAAATAATATTTAGTAGATTTGTAGAATTCAAGGAGTGATTATTCATGATGATGTAGAAATACTTCAATAGGCTTTTTTTTGAAAAAATAAAAGAAATTCTTATGTGGGTGTTTTTGTATTTTTCCCTCAAACTACACCTATTTTCCGGTTGATTCCAAATTTTATTTATTAAAAATAAAAACTCATAAATTTCAAGGTTATGAAATTTTTTTCATAACTATAATACAAATTTATTAATTAAGGAACAACCTAATCTGTCATTTTTCAATGTGGAAGCTTGGTAGCTACACACATTTAATTAAAAAAATAAATGACCAAATAGACATAACTGCTTAATTTAGAGGAAAAAGACAAATAACGCGACCGTAATTCGGAAAGAAGCTTAATGGTAATGAATAATCATGTCTTAAGAAAAAAGTTGGGTTTTCATACAAATTACATATAATGGTAACTCAGACATTACCTCATTCAATTTTTAATTCAAAAATATAAAAGAAAAATATTTATTAAAAAAGAAAGCAACAAAAAGTTGAAAGAATTTTCAAGTTGCTGTATGCATGTTCCAGAAGACACCCTTGCGAGACTTTTTTTTTTTAATTAAGAAGCTGAAGTTTCAGTTAAGTTCTAATGAATTGTAAATTTAAAAATTAAACAATCTAAAAAAGGTCAAATCGGAAAAAAAACTTCCTAAAAATGACAGCATTAAAAAAATGAATAAATAACGATGAAGGTGGAAATGAATTGAACGGTTTTGAGAAGAAAGATTTAAAAAAAGATTGAAATTTTTTTAAATATTTCTTTAATTTCTTTTTAATAAAGATTTCATGTTTCTAAATTGAATGAAGTTATTGTCTTTAACTGACTAGGCTGATGAAAATACCTACATAGGAAGTTTAAAATCACAAACTTCATGTTAAAAATGTTTTAACTTCAGAAATGATATGAAAAAAGACCGAAAATGTTAATGCAGTCCGATTTCAAAATTGAATAAGGCTTTTCAATATTATTTCATTCGAGGAACCAATCATTTGAACAAATTAATAATTCCAAAAGTATAATTTTCCAAAATCTTTGCTCAATTCTATTTATGAAACTACGCTCAGTTAAGTGTAATTTACAACAAAGAAACTCGAAATCCATTAAATGACAATTTGGCAATGGCTCATTGCATTGTATGCTGAATCGTTTCAACTACATTTTGCTTCAGATTATTTGTTTAAGATTCATCGAATATTCATAAGTGTTGTGTGTGAAAAATTAAAAAGGAAATTAATAGATTAATGGTTTTTATAAAGAAAAAAAAATTCCTTTTTAGAAATTTCCATGCTATTTCTCTAGTTTCTTACGCAATCCAATTTCAAAAATTATAAAAAATGAGCTTTATTCTGGGCTAACTGCGCACATATTTAATAAATTTACATCTGTATCATTGAATTAATTTAGCTCTGTTCTAAGTCAAGTGACACAAAACTGTTGCATCATATCCCTTGCGAAATACTTAAATTACCAAGCGCATAAAATTAACAAATTAGTTCTTCTTTTTGGTTGCCTGTCTTAAAATATTTGGCCTTTCTCACTCTTATAGCGCCCTCTTGCTGCATCATATTCGCATTCACTCTCGTCCATCATTATCTTCGGGGAATCTTGTTGCGCCATCTATTGGTTTCCACCAAACCAATTTATCGCTTCTTGTTATAAATGCCACATTTTAGTGATTTAAATTTACCAAAATGATTAGGTCATCAATAAGAAAACTTGAAATCCATTGAAGGTATGCTTTTTTTCATGAGTTCTGTTATTCTTATGGGCAAAAAGATTCTTAATTCTCTGCAATCATTCAAAGAAAATGATTATAACCTGGATGATGTTTATTTATGAATTACTAACATATTTATAGAAATTGTGCGATTTCAGTAAATATTAATAATTGCAATTAATTCCATATATTTTGATCTTAAAAACAAAATGCCAAAGATTATGAAAATTCCATCTTAAGAAGTTTCTGAACAGAAATTGGAATAGTTTTATTCTGAATTCATTATTAATAAATATTATTCAATTTGACCCCATAAATTATTTTGTAATTACTCCTAGTAAGTTGTTTGAAAAGAAGATACATTTTCATGATTAAAAAATTACTTATTTACCAAAAAAAGTTCATTTCAAACCGAAAATTAAATTTAGCATTACAATTATTCCAATATCTTACTTATATAATTCGCGTTCTACAAGTCTCTGAAAAAGCGAACATTTCAAATGTCCAACTTCCTCTGTCCGAATTTATTCAACAAATAATATTTCCATTACACTACGTGAGAATTTGCTACAAAATGTAATCACACTTTAAAAAAGTCTCAAATTTGTGAACTAAATTAAGTAGCCAAAAAAATTTTATAAACAAAATTAAAGAACTCTTTTTATCTTGCAAAATCAAATCTTAAAAATTTTAAAAATATTCAAAAATAAAAAAATAACTTTGATATTCATTACTCAGTTGCTCATAAATATTCATATAAAAACTTATTTCGTAAAACAAGTACGCTAAATTTTTAATAAAAATATTCAATATTTTTATTATGTTCCAAAAAAGAACATGAAATTTTTGAAAAACCTTTAGTTAGATATTAATTATTTAATTAAGATTTTTCCCAAATTAGTTATAATTCAACAAAATAAATCCATATAGAAAAATATTTTGGTACTTTACCGTCCAAAACATGTAGATTCGGTTAAATCTTTATGGTATGTAATAGAGCAAAAGTAAGGTATAAGAAACGATTCAAAATAGGAAAGCTATTTAAAACGATTCTGCAAGGGAAATACTATTTTCTTTTCATTTGTCACCTGCAACAACATGAAAAAAAATGCAATTATTCACCCTCTATCTCACTTCAGTCTCAATTAAATGCCACCAAATAAAGCTTCCCCAAAAGAAGAAACCGAATATCAATTTAACATCAATTCATTGTTGTCGCCTAGTTACTAAAACTTCTAGAGAGTTACGATATGCATTTCTGTTGCTGATGAAAAGAATTATTTAAGTATGGATGGAAATTAATTTCTAATGCATTTATTCGAATGCTTCATTCAAATTTATGTAAAAGCTTTTGGTTAAGGAATTTGCATATTAAAAAAATGCGATGCTATATAACCAAAGTAGAAAGAATTGTCAGAAAAATAACATAACTAGATTGGAATTGTAGTTCTGTTGATCAAATAAAATGATTTTTTTTTCTGGTAGTCAGATTTGAATAGGAAGACGATAAAGATGACTAGCTTCTTTGTGTTGAATCTTCGCTGTATATTAATGAATCCCTGTTGTATATTAAAAAAATTATTTAGAGGAGCTATGTGTTTTCATTTAACCTTCAGACGTATCATTTCAGGTAGTTCAACATAAAAATTAAAATAAATTAAGAAATAATCTTTGCTAATATCGGATAGTGAATTTCTTTATTATCCAATGAAATAAATACTAAACGTACTGATAGACAGGCGTTCAATGATTTATTCCAAAAGTGGATAAGAATCTAAAGTTTATATGTTGAAATTGTATGCCACATTTTATTAATTAATTTTTTTAGTATTCAAGTTAACATACATGCTAAAGATATAATATTCGTCCTCTGATAGATTTGGTTCTAAATTCGATAAATACTTCTATACTTAAGATTCTAATTCGGTGTGCTAAAATTTATAATATTGCGTTTTCGTTTAAAATTTTTCTTGTGATGCGAAAACTGCATACCAAATTTCATCCATCAACGCATTTTTGAGTTATCATATTCACAGACAGATAAAATTTCAAAATTGCGTTTTTTTTGTTTTGTTTTTTTTTTTGATGATCACAATACTTTCTGTGCCTATATAAGAAAGAAGTCAAAAGACTATATCAGAGAAATATATAAAGCATGGTCAAATAAAACAGGAATTGTTGTTATAGCAACGAAACATAAATTGCAAGTACAATTGTAAAATTTCTCTTGTAAATAGCTGCGTACTTCAGTAAAAGTCTGCCATAAAACACTGAACAGATGTGCATTGTTTAATGAAACAGAATTCCTATAAATTCCCCATAGCTCAGCTCCCAATAATTAAATTTTTATCTGTAAAAAGTTTTACCAAAACCGACATTTATTGTCGAATGTCGAAGAACAAAATACCGAATGATACTGTTACGAAATCTTCCCGTTATTATCTTCCATTCAGAAAATTGAACGAAATTACAGAGACATCTCACAATATCTTGCACTGATAGAGATGGGACTGATATAGATAGGATATCGTGAAAGATATGAGTTATTGTGAAGAGCAGTTTTCTGATTCTGCAATCATTTTTACACTATTTTCTAAGTATGATTGACATTTTGCTTTGCTTATTCAAGTCACTAATTGAAATCACTGAAGTCCCTAACCATCTAAAAACTGTGCTGCAGCGTGCAATCCTCAGTCACATGAATATTCTTCATTCGACGATAAATAGGACATTCTGCCGACAATTATTGATTTATTGCTCTCTAAGTATATTTGGAGAAATCTATGGATGTTCCAGCTTGTGAAATTATGCCACTAGACCCGAAGTACCATTTTTATTCAGACGTGTTCAAACATATTGATTGTTTGCAATAACTAGTGCTCTAACCAGAATAAGCAGTTTAGAGAATGATTTCATACATACCAGTTCAAGCCAATACCGATTTGGCTGTTACGTAATTAAAAACTGGCTTATTTCTTTTGTAAACAGTAAATGGGCAAAATTTCTTTCTGCGATAGATATTACTTTATATTTTGTTTCAGGAAGTATTAATTGTTTAAAATAGAAAAAAAGTTTTAAAAATTATTTGTTTTCGTGGAATAATTCTCATTTAGATGTCAGTTTCAAATAATTCTTGCATAAACTTTATGCGTTATATATTTCTAAAAATAAAACAGTATAAAAAAGGATGACTTTTAAATCTTAAATTAAAATTAATCTTAAGATGTCTTGAAAAATTTTCCAGGAATACACAATGTCACATTTAGTAAAATAAACATATTTTAATATCAACATGCATTTTAAAAAAATTAAATGTTTACTTATTTTATTATATTAAAAACAATATTGGGAATTAGAAAACCTGAGATATATCCCTAGACGATATCAAAATTACAAGGAAACGCGTGAGTATAAATAATTTAAAGGAAATTAAACATGGCTATTAAAAACTAGATTAAAGAGAAAAAGTTCTTCTTGTTAATATTTTATTTTCAAAGCAAATATTTCAGCGACCTTGCATATTTTATACTTTTTTTTGATCTATGCTTTACTTTAACCGATCCTAAACACCATAAATCCAGTTAAAATATTACTTCCTCTTAATTAAAATGGGCAAACCCCTCACTTGCAATGAACTTTAATTTGCAGATTATTGTCCTTATTTCAAGCGTTGTACCAAGTAATCTCTACCAAAATGATTACATTAAACAACGTTATAATGATTGCATTAAAAAGTTAATTAACAGTTAATTACTTTTTTAGTATAGTACCGAGTAAATTGCTTGTTTTTAATCTGATGTTTTCTTGTTTTAGTTAATTATGAAATGTAACCAAGCAGAACAAAACGAATTAACTTTAATGGGTTTTTATTCCTTAATTATTTTTTCTTTAATTGCTCTAATTGTATTCGAAAGAAATTAGAGTAATATATTATGACAAAATCCAGGAAATTCGTTTAGAATTTCCGAATGCTCTATAAAACAGTTGAGTTTCTTACAGAGTTCAATTTCAATGATTTCCATAAAAAAATTAATTTAATTTTTCCTTGCAATTTTTGACAACAGTGAATATTTGATTTTCAATTAAATATTACTTTGATTAGAAAATTTAGTTCTCTTCATTTTGGGTGTTCGTCTGTATTTATTTTACGCTGTAATGATAGTATGAAAAATATTTAGACTAAGTTAAGCCACAAAAATTTTGTAGAAGAATTTTAATTGGATATAGCAGATTAATGACCCATTTTGAAACTGTACAAAAAATTTTCACAGTCAGATTTGTTAATCTTGAACCATGTTCCATTGAACATAAGAAAATCTATTAGGAAGTGTTGAGTGTTAAACTCAAATGTGTTAAACTTACATTAAGACTGCTCTTTGCGGATCTTTGATGGTATAGAATTGTAAACTAGGGATCTTTTGGTGTCGAAACTAAGATCTTCAATTTAAATCCACAGTGGTTCTGAAGTCTGGCTTTCAATTCATGTAAAGGAAACTCATGTTTACTGAAACTCAGCAAGGGAATTTTTGCCTTTTTTTGTACAATTAATCAAACTATCTGGCATAATCGAGATGGAAAATCTTGTGGAAAGAGGTAATGGGGATGGATTAGTGGAAACTATATTTTTTTAGTGTAAAAGTGTGTTAAGAAAATCGATAAGATTCAATTCTATATGAGCCTTTTTTTTCTTTTTGCAATTAATACAAAACTTCTAATTAAAAATCAAGTATCAGAGTATAGAATTTTTCAGTAGTTTGTTCAGTTTACATTAAAGCACACTGTTTTTAAACCTTAGTGAAATTTAAGTAAAATTTAAGACACAAGTGAATATAACTAAAACGTTCTTACTTATGATTATATAATGTTTTTATGCAAATGAAAGCGTTTCTCTGTTGAGTGAATTTAACGCCCAAAAATATCGAATTCTTAAAAAAATGTATCAGAACTAGGGGAAAAAATGCATAATAGCAGCTTTACTGGTTTAAGATTTTATCAAGTCAAAATAGAACTTTACAACAGTATATGTTAAGAAATAAAGACGAAGAGACAATGAAAGGAGGGAAATCGTATTCCGTGTTTAAGTAAATAAAAAGACTCTTAATCCGAGTAGAATATTTCAGGTATCATAAAAGATCCGCAAAAATAGCTGTTTCTCCCCATGAAATGTTATTATATCTTAATTAAATCAAAATAATTTTTTTTAAATAATTCAAATTTGGAAAAATATTTCATCTTTTAAAAATTTTTACCATTTAAAAAAATTAATTAAAAAATAAAATGAATGATATCGAATTTGTTTTAATTCCACATAAGTATGTGTTGTATAGGCAGAAAAACGGATTAAAATTTCAAATCTATATACATATTAGTCTTTCAAAAATTCGATTTTACCGGGGGAAAAAAACAGGACTGTAGAAAAGAAGGCTCCTGCTTACAATTCTATATGTTTGAATACACGGACAGAAAAAAAAGTTTTATAAAATTGCTATTTTATGATTTCAAATGGTAAAATAATAATGGTTGATTCTCAAAAAAAAAATGGAAAGTAACATTTTATCTGAATTATCAATAATGAATTTATTTTCTGAAAATCGTTACGCTATCGAACAATCAATTGTTTATCGAAAATCAATTGTCACAAAACAATTTTTTTCCCTTCCAAAAAGTAATCTTGATTGACCATTTAATACCATTTGAAACCAAATATTAAAAATTTAAGAATAGGACTGTTTTTCGGTCGATGAATTCAGACGGACAAAATAGTACAAAAACGCGATGTTCTACTAAGTAGAATTTTTCTGTCAGATTTTCAACTAATATAACAGCGATATGAAATTTTTACCAGATATTAACTTCTATGTAGCACATACTTTAGTCGAATCACAAAAGTTTCGCTTAAATTGAAAAAAAAAAGAATGTAAAATATGTTTTTCTTTTTACACTTTTTAAAAATTTGCTTCTGTCCTAATTAACTTTTAATAATGTTCGGCAGCACATTTCACAGATCTTCTAAACTCCTAAAACTTTTTAGTTCAGTTTTTTCAGCTCAAATAATAAATTTTTATTTCAATTCGAAAATCCAGTTTCTCACATACACTCTCCACTGGGTTACATAACTGGGTGCAAACTTAAAGGGCCAGCCTTGAATAGCCAACTCAACAACCTTAACCAATAATTTTGTTGTAACGTGTGTTTTCCATATCAAAATAGAATTCGACTGCTCTATTTATTGTTATGAAGCCAGCGTTCTCTTTTTATGATATTTTGAAAATGAGTATTAATAATGGACTCTATACTTTTTTCTATCAAAAAGTTTAATAAATATCGTTAACATCATAAGTGTGCTAGCTTATACCTTTTATTCATAAAGCTAGCTTATAAAAATTGCATAAATTATATGACTTTTTCGAAAATCACTAAATCTTAGGTCTTTTGGGATCGGTCGCGAAAATTAACAAACGAAAAATTCAAGATGATTGCATTTTGAAATTGAACTGCTCATACAAGGTGATATCGCAAATATTTCACATCTTACTATTTAATGAGCTATTTGTATCCTTGAATATTTAATTTTATCAACATAATAAAATTTTAATAATCTGGGAGAAAAAAAAAGGATATTTAAAAAGCGGAAGTTTTTTGGGCAAAATAGTTTGATAAAGCTATTAAACTAATGATAAAAAGATACTGGACAAGAGTGTTTATTTTATCTAAAAACTAAATTTAATATAATGTGCAAATAATAACTGTAATTAATTGTTAATGTAACAAAAATGAATATGGGAGATAGAATTAAAAGTTTATTTTACCAAGAGACAATTTTTAAATAATTAACAAATTAAAATAGCAAAAAAATATTGATGTAATATAAACTATTTCTTAAAAGTATAAATAGTATTTATGCAGTTTCTTAACATTTTTTACACTTTTGACATTAAGCACAAATTGGTTAAATTCTGAAGCTATAAATGTGAAAATTTAAAAATGCTTTTTGAATCTGTGCGTGCTTTGAATGTGAATTGCATTTAAATAATCTTAAACTTTCTGTAAGAACTGTTCGGAGACGAAGAAGTCCCAACTAAAGAAACTTTGCACGCAATAGGGAGATGTGTTTGAAATAGCTTCATTCTTTTAAAATAATTTTCCAAACAGCTTCCAGGAATTTTTGCTTATTGCACAACAAATTATCGTTTTTCATAAAAAAAGAAAGAAATACAGCAAAATAAGTAAAGAAGAAAATGCAACAAAATAAGTATTATGAACATATATTCTATGCAAATATATACGATTCACGCATATAATATGCATTTTGTTTGTTTCAAAAACCCGCATCTTTTTGTTAACCAGACGATTTTATTCCACAATTTTCCTGATTTTTATTTGCCAAGAGCCTTTTACTGTTAACTTCCCTTTTCTGATGTTGATTCTCAATTCCTTTTTGAATCGTCTTTTTATGCTAGAATTCGAAATTTGTGTACTGTTTTTATATATTGAGGGCACTTAGCAAAAAAAAAAAAAAAATCTTTCATCTCATTTCTATTCTGGTGCAACCAAAACCGACTAGCGCATGAGCAACAGTGCAGAGGATTTTTGTATTCGAAAACAGACAGCAAATGGTTGGTCTATGTAGGAAAACGATCTATTCTATTTTGATATTTAATGCCCCACGGTAAAGAATTATCAAATGATTTTTCAAACCTGATAATATAAAATTGAATAAGAATAAGAATAGAATCGACAGTAAAAAACTCATAGATCCGAATGATTTGTCTGGATTTATTTTATTCTGTTTGGGTGCATTGAATATGAATCGAATTGAATATGCATTCATATTGCACATATGAATCAGAAAATTCACACCTGTCTTAAAGATAGAGTTGTGATACCGCAAATAGGTGTTCTATTTAGATCATGTTGGAAATTTCTGATACTTGTATTTCTCATTAAAATGAAAAATCAATCATGATTTATTGAGATAAATATAATTTTGCAACTAGCAATAGAGTGATAAATTCTGAAGGAAACATCTATAATTAAATTGAAAATTATGAAAATGTTTATAACTTATTCTAAATGCTGTTTCGTGAATTAATGCATTTTAATTTATTTATTCATTGTGATGACATTTTTATAATTTGTTCATTTATTTGTATATATTTTATTTCTCTAAAAATTGTCAAAAACTAAATATTTATCATTTACAGTCAGGAAAAAATGTTTCAATTTTTTGCATCTTTGGGAAAATATCCGCAATTTTACCAGGGGAAATAAACTTTTACAGTTGGAAAAGCATTAAGGTCACATTGAATTAAATCTTGATTTATTCAGATAAATATAATTTTACAACTAGTTATCAAATGATAAATTCTGAAAGAACCATTTGAAAATTAAACTGAAAATTATAAAAATTCTCATAACTTATATTTCATGTTGCTTAATGAATTAATGTATTTTGCTTAGTTAATTTATTCATTGTGTTGACTTATTTTAATAAAGCATTAATCTTTTTTTATCTATATTTTGCATCTCTAAAAATAGTTGAAAACGAAACGTCATTGAAAAACGTTACATTTTATTAGTGTGAAATTATCTGCAGTTTTACAAGGGATATAAACAATTAAAAATGATTCCCCTGGAAAAATTAAAAAGCAAAATTTATTTAGAATTTTTTAACTAGCATTGAGGCATATTTTGGGAAGTTTTTCACATTAATTAAATAATGTGAAAAACTTCTCAAATTTGTGTGTATAAGTTTTTCACATTAATTTCTAATTACATTCAAGATAGTTAACAATTTGATAATATGATAAATTCCTGATTTTTCTTCATTTATACTTTATATAGAACTTTAATTACTAATAATCGTTTCGACATCTACAATCAGGCGCTAATATAATTCCCACAATGTAGCTCAAATCTTTATAAAATTTAATAATTATCAATTTAATGTATTCTTTAAGATGTGTTTGAATAATTGTTTATTCCATTTTCAAAAAGAAATAGCAAAATCAGAAAATTAGAGAATAAAAAATATTTCAAACATATTTCAATGCAAACAAGAAAAGTTCGAGGGTCCAGAACTTTTAAATGTGGGCATGAAATACTGTTCCTGGTTCCTGGCTGATCAATAAAAGGTAGCCTTCCTAGTGGGCAAAAAGCAATAAATCTCGCCTTCTGGCTATTTTTATTCCAACTTGCATTGTGGTGCTCATGTTTTGGTCGAGATCTCAAAGCATTCACAACGAGATTCTTATAAATCACGCATGGAATCCCCGAGAGCATCTTGCTGGAAAGAACGAAATGCAGGATTCTCAACACTCCAAATTCTAAAAAAATTGCTGTCCACAAAGACAGCAAAAAATTGCTGCTGTAAATCATCCCTAGACAGTCAGAAGATGGTTACAAATGTGAAGAAAAATGATACCCTATAACATGTTATCATGTATTTTTGTTAACATTTATTGTATACTTCTAAATTCTTTATTTCAAAGAATTCTTCATTCCTAGAAAATAAATGAACAACTATAACATATAGAAAAATATTCCATTCATTCTTTGCTGAATTCTTAGTTTAAGTTTTTGTTGAAATGATTGTATTTTTTGAAACAAATAAAAAAAAATCAAAAATGTTATTTTTAATTATTTGTTTATCAAATTTTTCTGAAATATTTCAACTAAAATCAAACTATTTTCTTATTACCTTAATTTTAGAAGAATGATGGTGTAAAAGAAGTTTTGTCTGTTAATTATCTTCATGGTATTAATTTAAAATAATAATTTAATATAAAAAAATTATAAAAAGACGATGCAAAGGAAAAAAAAGAAAAATTTCCTAAAATGAAAAAAAAAATTCTGATATCTTTGAATTAATTTTTTTATTATTATTAAGAAAGCATTTTTCATCTCAGATTTTTTTTTATTTTATATCTTGCAAAGTATTAGAAGTAAAACCACAGCGATGTGATAAATTTATTTTATAACAGAAATTAGATTAACCTTAATAATATAAAATATAATGTTAATAAAGAAACTAATCTTGTTTAAAATATAAAGAGATCAAAAAGAAAATTATAAAATCGTGTTTTTTTTCAATTATTAGTATTATTTTGTTACGAAGATTCCAAGTATGCTTGGTCATTTCAAGAACTATGTTTTTATTTCAAAGTAGATTTTTTTTCATTTTTGTTACAAAAGGGAAATAGAAAGTAGAATTTTCTATAACGAAACAAAATTATGAAAATTTTATTGAATTTCTAGTGAGGAATTTTAGAAAGCAAATTTTCTCACTTTTCATAATGAACTTTTCCATAAGACTAAACAAATACTCATGGCTGTATTTCTTAATCAAGTATTTCAAAGTGGCATTCAGGAACGGGAGAAACTAAATTCATATTATTATTCTTGGAAATATTCCATTTCTTTTCTTAAACAAAATTACACTCAAATCTAAGATAATTTTGAAGAAAAGGAAAACCAGATTATATAATCAGAATTTAGAGAAAATAAGGATCCTATTTTCCAGCTTCGCTGCGTTTGCAGCTTATTTTAGATGAATATTTCACTCAAACTTTTCCATTAACTGTAAAGAGAAACTAAAGCTGCAAAAGAAAAGAGCATACTACCCTTATTCTTAATTTGAACATAGAAAATGGTCTGAAGTTCACTGCACGAAAGAAAACTGCGGACAGTTTTCACAAATTAAATAAATGAGAAGTCTAAAAGTCTGACAGAAATAAAAACAATAACTTTTCTTTTGACAAAATTCAACTGTTTTGAGTCTTAAGTGGTTGAAGTTTTCTGTATTTTTCAAAAACTAGACTCTGATGTAACGTTAAATTTGGCTAATTTCTTAAATTTTCTCCAGTCAAATTATAACTTTATAAATACTTCCGAAGATTGTAATTCGGGCTAATGTGTAACTTAAAATTAATAAAGTAAATCAATTAAACTTTACTAATAATAAAGGAGAAAATGTCTCTGTATGTTGGCATCCTATTTATTAGCCATATCATCTGATCTAGAACGACTAAATATTACTTTGTTATAACATTATATAAAAAGAATATTATTTTGGAAAGTAGAACTTTGCACTTAGCAACAATTTTTAAAGAAAATTATAATTAACAGTTTGTTTAAATAAAAATTAGAGGCTTCTAGATTTTGGTGTTTTCACACAATAAAAATAATGCTGCATAATACTGCATAAAAATAATTTTAAAAAATTAAAATTCAAAATGCAGACTTTTTAATAAATTTTTAAAAAATAGGCAATTTCTCTAAATTTTAAAAATTTAAAAACTAAATTTTAAAAAATTTATTTTTATTTAATTAATTTTTTAATTAAATTTATTTATTATATTTTTTGTCTAATTTTCAGCAATAAATTTCATTGTTGCAACAAATATTAATCCATTTTTATTGTTTCATGAAATCAATTAATTTTCTTCCAATACTGGAAAAAAAAAAGAAAGGCAGATTCTATTTATTACACCAGCTTTCGTAAGAAACCCGAGAAAGAAGACAAAATACAGTTATAAGAAAGATTATACGTGACGTTATGATTTTAATGGCATTCCGTTGTTAAAGGACTCGACTACTTTAGGAAAGTACACAATAAACAGAACAGGTGTAAGACAAATAGAATCATATCCTTAATATCTTTTATAATTCATTGCTAATAATTGTTCTTCTGAGAGAATGATACGTAAAAAATTTAATTAAAATTGTGTAAAAAATGCTCTTTGTGAACTAACTGGTTGCTACACTTAGTTAGAGAAAAAATATTACCAAGTTATGTCAATAAACTCTTGTTTCAATTTAATGTAATCAATGAAAATTTTACCTCTGAAGTTTAGTATTTAATTATACAAAACAGTTCATTTCGGGATGCAGAAATTATTCCTATTTTGTGTTTGGTGAAACAATAATTATTTTCTTATTTAGCAATCCAAAAATAGTATAGCATCATAATATTTCATACAATTTGTTTTATTGAAAGTTTTTTTATCATTACTTAAAAACTAATTTTTATTTTCAATTTTCTGGAGTATTATAAAATAATCACAGGAAAATTCTACTTATAGGAGCAAAATTTCCTGTAAATATAATCTTTTGATTTTTTCATTCAAACCCTTAACTAAAAAAAAAAATTATGTTAAAAGTTAGACACAATCGACATCAAGTTCTTACCTATAATCAAAATGCAGTAGATATTCTCATAACACTTTCTCGCATAATAAAAATTTAAAAAAACAGACGAAAAATTCATGATTGTTTTCGAACAGCACCGTATAAAATTAGTACGTTTAAGATAAATTTTACATCTTCATTGTTTTTAATATTTTTGTTTAGATTAGCAAATGTTACATATTTGCATAATGAATTTGACATTTTAATTCATTGAAATTTTTGAAAAATGTTTAAAATCCTTATATTTTTTATAAAATGAATTAAAATAAAATTTTTATATAAAATGAATTAAAAATACTTAAGAATTGGAATATATGTATATACAGTGGTGGTCAAAATTGTGGACACTTTTGAAAATATTTATGTTTTCTAACTTTTTATGTTTATAGAAAATGTTACATTTCACAAAAAGCAAAATTCAAATATTTTCAATACAGTAAAAGTTATTCTTATTTTAATCTGAATAATAAACACAGTAATGAAGTGGAGTGTAATTTTTAACTTTCCTGGCCAATCACTGTTCTTTTTCTGGGAACAAAAAAAATTTTAATAACTGCCTGAAGAAGATGACATCATGTTTAAAGTTGGAACAGGTGATAATTGTGCCTTTTTCTATAGAAGGAAGACTGTTTTTTATGTAAACAAATCACAAGTAAGAAATTTTGTTAATCTTTTTAACATTTAGTAGGAATTGTTGTAAATATTTCTAATATTTAGTCATGAAGCAATGCCATCAAATAAAAGAATAGATTGGACTCTTAGAAAGGGAACTAAGCTTATTGTGTTACATGATTGTGATCTTTCCAATGCTGAAATTGCAAAACAGGTGGTTGGTTCAGTAACTATATATGGCGTCCGAGAGTTCTGTTTACGATATCTGGAGACAAATTCAATAAAAAACAAAGCGGGAAATGGCTGAAATGGTACACCACATATGTTTATGGCAGAAGAATAAAAAGACTATGTCTTTTTATTATTCTTTATTCTTCTAAATCAGTATTAAATTCTCTTTAAAATGATATGTAAGTGTTTCCATTTTGTGAAACGTTACATTTTCTACAAGCATACAAAGTTAGAAAACATAAAATTTTCAAAAGTGTCCACAATTTTGGCCACCACTGTATATTTGTCAATTTACTGAAAAAAAAGATAGAGAAAGAAAGATTTATTTCCTAGAAAGATTTAGATTCTAATTTAGAAATTTTATCAAATAATTTGTTTAATCTTTTGCAAATAACATAGAATTATATTATGAGTTCCTGAATTAAGGAAAAAGTTTATTTTTTTCCCAACATTTGAATTTAATTGTTATTATTTGGCTTAATTGTTGAATAAAAGGAATTTTTCGTTTTTTTAAATTTTTTTTGCCTTAATATTAAGAGAAATATTAAAAGAACTGTGAAATCACTTTTATATTACCAGACTGCTTATTATGTTGTTCAGGAATTACAAAATATAGTAAGAAATTATTAAAACAAATTTGAAAAAAAATTATATATTTGATTTTAATTTATGATTTTTTGCAAAAAAAGTTTTCCGAAATTCAGAATTTGAGATAGTCGCATTTAAAGGTGTAAAATGGCAATAAAAATAAATTGTGCAAATCTAAAAATGAATTCAACAAAAAATGAAAGTAGGAACTAACTTCAAACAATTTTAAAAAGAAAATTGTTCAGATGTTAAAAATATTCAATACTCGATTGTGCTGAAAAATACATCGACTTTTCAGTGTAGTTAGCTTCCTTAACAAAGTAGCATTTCACTGGAAATATACTCTTTTACAAATTAAAGATGAATTTGAAATAATAATTTACAAATTCATCTTTTAATGTAAAGAAAGTTAATGGCTATTCTCTATGTTGTGTAACTTATTCTAGGCGTTGTTTGAAATCCTCTATATATGATAAATAATTTTAAATATTTAATGTGTGTTATATATGTTGAGTTTTTCCAGAACCATTAAAAATATTTAGAAATATACAAAAATAGAATGAATTATTAAACCTTAAGTCAAAAACATTTGTTATTTGAATGCAACTAAATTCTATAAATTTTAAAATAAAATTATTTAATAACATTTAACCATATTTTAAATATTTTAAGACTGTAAAATAATAGAAGTATCTTCATATATAATAACATGATATTACTTATCCAATTTAAAGTCTAGATGAAAGGTATATTATTTTTCTGTACAAAACAGTTAATATCTCATTAATACGCATCTAATTAGTCTCCAATTTTAAATATAAAGTCACTTGAAACAATTTACCTAGGAATTAAAATTTACTTAATTTTATTTTCCTTTTCTACAATTTGAATACTTCCAATTCATGCTTGCTAATAGGTAACATAATATTTGCTGAAAATTATTCATAATGCCATAAATTTTTCATCAAATAATGTTTACTATTCAAATGGTTGGTCTTTCGCTTTTGAAGTTTTGAAATGAATTTACAATTTTCTTTTTTACTTTTTGACTTTCGAATCCTGTTATTCAGATTAAACATAGTCGGAGTACCAATTAGAGGAAGCAATTATTCTATGATTTGAAAAAAACTAGATAGTAAATTTAATTTCCCCTATTTTTTATTACTACCTAATTTTTGATTTTCAAAGCACATGCATTAAATCTCTCTGTTCTAAAGATAAACATATTAATCAGTTATAAAACATATTAACATATAGATAAAAATATTATCAATTAACAGGTTTCATAACGATTAACATTAATATAAATAAAATGTTTTTATTATTGCTTCCTCGTTAATTTTATGAGTGTGATAAATCAGTCTTTCTTTATATGAACTGATTTTAATAAATTGAAGAAAGTAAGTATTTAAAGCTAGGTCATAAAAATATTGATATAAAGGACTTTAAAATAAGGCTTAAAATAAATATTAACATAGATTGAATAAGCCAGTTTGCTTAATGAAAAAGCATTTTATAAATATAGATACAAACAAAGGACGACTGTCTATCACCGCATCTGTCGCCATCTGCTACTGATGAAGAAATAGAGGAGAGGAGTATTTCAGTTATAATTACTCCTCCCTAAAAACAGGACAAAAAACTCGATATAATACATGCAAAAAGGAATATAATTCAATATACAATACATGAATTTAGACTAAAATTTAGACTTTTGAATTTAGACTTACTAAACAGTGTTCTAAACATTCTATGGCAGTGCCAGTCGTTACTACAAATTTAAGCAATGGATTTCTATACAATAGGCCTATTTAAGGTTTGTTAGGACATAAGGCAGAATAAGACAATGATTCATCGACCTTGTATACATACTATAATTGCTCGATGATAGGCATAGTAAAGAATGCTAGCAACTGAAGAGAATTCCATAGTTGCCGAAGTGTCGTCTGGTATCAATTTAACCCACAGAATGAGTTCCATCATCAAATTGGAATGGATTCCTCCGATATTTAACAATATTGTTGGAGGAAAATAAATGCATTGCATTTTACCCAGATTAATTATTTTTCTTGAAATTCAGTCACAAATATTTTCTATCTCAGACGCTCTTGTAATAAAAATATTTCTTTTAGAGGAATGATATGAAACATGGAGGCTCAAGAGTTGTGATTTCAAATTCCGAAACTGCAATTCTTTCAGAAATAATAGTAGATACTACAACTTATTGCTTCATATACTTATGCTTCATTTATGACTTTGAAATGGAAATCATACTATTACGACAGCGTGTCATCCTCAAATTGAAAGATTCTGTACAGTGTTATTCGTGTTTGGAATGCAAATTTGTGTAATACTGTGAAACAAGAAATAAAAAATGTTTGCAATATTTTATCTTCTTCATGTTTATGAAGCAGAAACAGTACTGATTACAATGCTTCCCAACATTAAATGATTATGCCTGACTACGCCGTTAGTCTTGTCTGTAGAGCAAAGGAAGCCCGGCCAATTGCTCGCCATCACACCATTCAGATATGATGCAAGACATCGAAAATTGGCTCATGCATAATGTGACTTTATGTAACTTTTCCAACCGATTAGAAAAGTAGATTTATCTGAATAATTCTTAAAAAAATATCCCGGACTCTATAAATTTCCTTGAAAACTATTAGATATATTATACGAAGTTGAAACTGTTGCTACTACCCGACGGAAAGTGGAAGATATAGTTCTTGTACTTCGAATGGGATTTAACCATGATGCTTGAAAGAAAAGGCTGAAAATACTAATGAAGATGAAACAATGGTAAAAATAAACTAGAAAAGGGCAACTTGGGAACTAGTTTCAGGGGACAACAATCATTTTTTAGAGGAGAATTTTGGATACAGGGACCCTACATACAAGATATCAAAATATATCCATTTTGATATCTTGTATGTATCCATTGTATCTTGTATGTATTCCATATATCTATTTGATACAAGATCCAAAATATATCCATTTCTAAATAGTGGAAGTTTGTTTATCTAATGAAGAGTAAGGAATCAAGTAAAAATAAATCACATTTAAAAAAAGAAATAATAAATAAAATTTTTTAAGCTTACTCGCTTGTTTCGAAAATGCCTAAATTTACTATTTAAAAAATTTTCATATTAAAATAAAGAAATGAAAACCTTTATTGGAGATTATTAACTAAAAATTGATCAGAAAATTCCAAAAGTTTCACCTGCTTTAATTCTTTTGTACATTTAATTTTTATCACAGAAGCGAAATAGGGACAGTTTCTTCTGATTTTATCTTTTAAAATTGTACTATCTTAAAGTATGTATATATATTATCAGCTTAATTCTTTAAAAAAAGTTACTGCATTATGCATTATTAAATAAACCTTGACTTTTTCCCTTGCTCTAATAAATTAATGGAAAGCCTGTTTCGAGAACCGGAATCAAGAAAAGAAAGATAAGAGTTATGATCTGTGAATATTCTATTAACCAATTTTTCAAAATCTGGTAGATCGATGTTTGTCTTAGATATAAATACTTTGCTGCGATCTCTGTGTCTTTCATAACTTCTTTAGTTTATTTACACGTTCTATA
Organism: Argiope aurantia; assembly: GCA_026543865.1. Lineage (NCBI taxonomy): Eukaryota > Metazoa > Arthropoda > Arachnida > Araneae > Araneidae > Argiope > Argiope aurantia. The sequence goes on along the minus strand of JAPMOR010100287.1, from coordinate 106,185 downwards.
TGTGACCTTCCCTTGAAAGTCTTTGGAGGACGTAACTTACTCTAAAAACTGCACATAAGTCAAGATTCAACCTCATATTCTTCTTAAAGGTTCCAAGGTCACTTGGAGAAACAGAAAATGATGTACTCCACATTAATGATAGGCTTGACTAGATACGGTAAACCAGATCAGATTAAAGCTACTACTGGTTTCTTAGCTGAAAGAGGCTCTGATTACTGTGAAATAAAAAAAAATAAGAACAACTAGATTTGAATACAACAAGGTTTAATACGTGTTAAATCTCTTATTAAAATTCAACCGAAATTCAGACTACATTAAGTCATCAGTCTACTTCTCTTCCCTCTATCTAAATTAAATTTAAAAATAAGAACTGTTTCTACGAATAGAATCAACTTCCAGAAAGTACTAACTTATTTCAGAATCGCATTGTGGGATGAAAAGTAAGTTTTCCTGTAACAAAATGTAAGAATTCGATCGAGGAAACCTTACACGAATGCAAATGTCTCTTCGATACAAAACCGAAAGCAAAATAGAGTTATTTTAATGAAGTCTCAGTCAATACAAAAGTGCTGCATAAAATTCCAGACAGGAAAAAATCCGATAAGAAATAAGGAGAGCCAACAAACGCACCGACTGAATTCTTATTTAAGTCTACTTGTGCTTTTCTTTTGAGGTGGAAAAATTTGAGGTAAGCGAAGCAGTTTCCGTGTAAGTCTATAAATGAAAAAGTAATTCAGAAGTTCTCTTTCATTTGAATAGATATAAATTTTAAGCTAAAGGCAGTTCTACGATTTAGAATTCTTCTTGAATCTGAAAGTTCAAGTTCTTGGTAAGTCATATTTTTAGGATTTTACTTCCAAGAAATATTGATTATTTTTAAGGCTTTTTTCTATATCTAATTTTGTTATATCTAAGTCACATACATTACTTTGAATATGTTTTTTACAACGCTAAAATTTGGTGATTCCTTTAGAGCATATTAAGTATTACAGGAATTAAAAGGCACAAAAACAAGCCAAAATTATTTAAGAATGTATGAACAATAAATGGTTGGTCAGTTGGATAATCTTGAGGAGAAGTCATGCAGAAATGGAAACCAATATCGTGTGGAAGCTCCTTGACAATGCTTAACACTTAAACAATTTGCCCGAGCGATTTCGCCTTGAAGTCGTTTCCTTAAAATTTCATAAAAGAATATAAAATAGAAGATGATAACATACTATCATCTTATCGTGCTTTTGCTTTAATATTGGAATAGTTAGATTCCTTCTTATTTAACGTGGAAGGGGCCGTGGTTGCCTTGTGGTTTCGGAACCGGAGGATTCCAAGCTCGAGATTCTATACAACTGAAGAACCGTCGTGTAAGCGAGTCTAGTGAAATTTAAACCCGCCGGGACTAAACGTCCACAAGCTGGCGAGGTGTGGAAGTTTAGAGAAGGAGTGCCAACCCAGGTGTCATCCTCGTCATCTAACCGCGGTTCAAAATTACGTGCTCGATCCCAAAATAGCCTAAGTGTTGTTTTAAAACGGAACAATAGAACTAATCTAAAATTTAATGTAGAATGAAAACATTTCTTTCCTCGACTAAAAAATATCAGCAAGATGTGACATTTGAAGACCCAAATTTACAAACTTTACTGTCCTGTTCTTAAAGTATTTTTATCGTTGAATAGACAGCGCAACTAGTCCATAAATCCAAGCTATAATTCAAAAATAAATTTTTAATTAAATGGAATTCGTAAGGAAAACTGCTTATTCTTTTTGTTTAGATTCTTTGTTTTCAAATGCATACATGAAATAAAATCTCTCTTTTGAATTCAAAGGAAGTTAAAATGTTGTTATGGATGTTCAGTACACTAAATGGTGATGCTGCTATCTTGTACGGAGTTATAAGACAAATATTTGGCAATACGTGACTAGAAATAAAATAGTGCCTTGACATTCTTTGAGCTACAAATGGGGCACACGATAAAATTTATAAAAATAATGGATCTTATTACAAATTCTATTAAGGTATTTACATTTTACAAAAATAAATATGTGTCAATACATAATAGTGTTTCGACAGTAGAATTTCCTAAAAAACTATGTGCCCACCATGATATTTTAGTCAATTGTTTCTTATATAATCTATTGTATTAATGTTGATGTTTTTCTGATGTTTTTTTAAAGTTTTGAGTTTTGATACATTTTATCTACAGCTTATACAGCCCTTTGTTGTTAGTACTATAAAATGTGTGTTTTAACGTTTTCTCTCAAGATATTTTTAGAAAACCATTTTTGTACTCTAGATTTGTTTCGTAGAATGATATATTTGACCTGTGTTTTATTTCCCAAACGTTTCAAACTTAGCTTACATATGTTGCGTCTAGCCTTAAATTTAGAACGTTTCTAAAACAAAGGCTTAACCGCTTTCTTAGAATGTTAAATATAATACAGAACAGAAATTGCTCTAAAGGAAAAAAAAGGGGGCACAAAGTAAATAATTTAAAAGAATAAGAGATATAGTATAGATGAAGTATTTTAATGTTGGATTGTTTATATAAAATTTATTCTAAAAAATTATTTTCAATTAAAAATTTCAAATTTAATTTTTATTCAAGAGCTAGAAATAAAAGAAATTGTGAAAAAATACAAGTCTGCAATAAATATTATTTTTGAAAGAATTTTGTAAAGAAATTCGGCAAAAGTACAAATAAAATAATTTAATGCACACGCGCAATGCTTTGGATATTACCCATTTTATTTTATATTGCCAGTTTTATATATATATATTTGCCTTTTGCTATTTTAATACTGCTGTTATATCGGATAAAAAGTAAAAACCACAAATTATTGAGTAAGCATCATAAATATGTGTAAATACAATAATAGTGTATTATTGCATCTCAGCGAAAAATAAAGAAATTAATATGGTAAATTTTGTTTTTACTCTTCTCAATAGTCTTATCATTAATGTAAGTAAATTCAAATAAACCAAATAATAATAATAATACCTTGTTTACCCAAAGGAAACTTGTTTATCCTCAGGGAAAATTGTCAATTTTATGAAGATTAATATCAACTAAGTTCTTGTACTTTTATACAACACGATGATAATGTCTAAATAAAATTGTTTTTCCGTATAATAGGAGCCTACTTAATCAAAGCCAGATGGATTGAATAATACCTGTAAATTATTTTTAAAAGCTATGAAAGCAAAAAGTGCAGCAGTATTTTATGGAATAGAATATTTTTACATGACACTGCCAATAAGTGAAACGCAAGCCATACTTTGCGTGCCTCTGAACATACATGCTGTTAATGCCATATGCATGAATATATCAGCACATAATAAAAAATAACTATTCATCTATCTGTATGTTATCTTTATTGCACGATACTCTTTTTATTTCAGCTTGATAAACAATATATTTAAAAATGAAATCTTTGAAGTTCTTCGCTTGACTAATTGAATTTTATTTTTTCCTCATAATTAATTGAATATGATTAAGCTATTATTTTGAATATGGAATTAATTTATTAAATGCAAGTATTCCTAATTTTTATTTGAACAGAAAATTTTGAAATATTATGCGAAATACAAAACTACTTATAACACTTTAATGTTTGGCATAGAGAACCAAAGCCAATAAGAACAAAATTTATTAAATAAGAAATTTCCTGAGAGCTTTTCTAAAAGGAAAATTCATACTTTGAAATTGTTTATTTGTTATATCATTTAAATATTTTTCTCTCAAAAAAGTAAATAAACAAATTTATAGTTTCAAAAATGCTGAGTAGTAGAAGTGTCACAATCTCGTTTTTTCTCTTGTATTTTTAATCTTACACTTTATTTGTTATATTATTTAAATATTTTCTCTCAAAAAGTTAAATAAAAAAATTTATAGTTTCAAAAATGATGAATAGTAGAAGTGTCACAATCTCGTTTTTTCTCTCGTATTTTTAATCTTACTCTCGTATTTTCATCTAGTTCATTAAATTCCTTAAATTAAAAACACTTGACGCAACTATTTAAACGGCGTGAAGCCAGAATTTTTTTCTTTTTTTATTTTGGTTCGAAGAGAAAATTGTATTCAGCTGTTATAGGAACTGACTTTTAATAGATACATTCAATTAAAATGTTTTTAAATTTTAAAGAGGATGCAACGAGTTTGTGGAACTTCATTTTCTCTTTACTATCCCTGGAATGCGACTAGTAATTTAATATGGTATCAATACACATCGATAAAAAAACTATTTCTGCGAAATCTAATCAGTATGATATAAAATGTTTTTTTATGGTTCATACAGAAAAACTTATAACTAATTATTGAAATCTTCATATTTCCGTAGAGCTATAAGTTAAGTTTAACTCGTCTCTACTATTAATAAAACTAAAATTTGAGTTCCTGCTTGCCTATACTCTGTAGGACACATCATTGAGTCAAAATTGGTACAAAAATACTTTTTAATGAAAAAAATGCTTACGTTGGAGCAATTTCTAAAACATTCAATTAGTTAAACTTTTATAAAAGCTAGTAAGAAAATATTTAAGGAAGTAGCTTTTATACAATTTTTAAATTTAAATATATCACTTTAGTTTAATTTAATCTATTCAGTAGTTTTTAATTGTCTTTTTGCATCAAAATGTAATTCAGATACTGAGAAATTTCCATTGCCGAGATAATTTCCTCTCTAATTTCGAGTTTATTCATTAATCTTTTAGTATTTAGTTTCTAAAAAATTAAATGAGTTGAAAATTTAAAATTATGCATTAATAAACGATCTCATAATTAGTAAGTGAAAAATTCAATCTGTATATTAAACTTACAAGCATCCATAACACATAAACTAACCTTAAATCAGAGAAAACTTTCCTTGCCAAAAAAACTTTCATTAAAATTCCAATCCTTAAACGCCTATCGTAAGCGAATTTTTCCCCCGAATACAGTCAAATGTAAACATCGTATGAACGAAAATTGTTGGAAATGAGGCATAAATTTAAAATTATTTACACGTTTCCTGAGGAGTTTCGGACCGTAAAAGAACAAAAACCAGGAGGCACGCTTTATTGTCTCGATAACAATGTCATGAAAATGGAGTGACGTTTTTATCCGATAAAGAAAAGTTTTTTTCAGAAACATTCATCTTGGAATCTAAAAACTGGAATCCATCCAAATCCCTTGATAATATCTCCGTATTTCCTTCAAACATAAAATAGAAACTGTCTTTTGGGTTTTCACTGTATATGTTTCCTCTAAGTTTTTTTTTTTTTTTTTTTTTTTTTGTCTACAAAAGAAAGAGCAATGTTTCTTTTTTAACTCACGTCCAGATATTTTAAGAAATGGATTATGTCAAATATTTACGTAGAAAATATTTGCTTTCAGATATTTAAAAAACTATTCAAGCTTCAAAAAATTTTTAACACCAAACTGACCTAATATATTTGAAGGCCAACGGAATGAGTTTCATTGACTCCTCAGCGTTATTTGAAATTAAACGATGGCTAACAAAAGGATTTATTTCATAAATGAGCGGTAGTGTCTCCTCGAAATTTTCTCCTGTACTTTACAATAAATGTATTATTAACTGCATGCCAGTGGCGGACAATAGTTGCGAAAGAACCTGTTAGTGCAAGATCTTTGTCAATTTATCGCTGGAATACGGTTATTATATCAGTGGGAATGGCCTCCCAAAAATATAATAACATCAGATTTCTCACACACACTCAAAGAACATACTTGTATATTAATTAGTTATTTTGTATTATACTTATTAGTTATATACTTGTATATAACTAATAAGTTATATACAAGTCATATACTAATAAGTTATATACTTGTATTGTCATGCTATGTTATTAGTTATATACTTGTATATTAATTAGTTATTAGAATGTGATTTTGGAAATTTTTTAGCGATTAATCACTGGAATATAATTAATAAACAATCACTAAAAAAATTAAAAGTATATCTTAAATACCATTTCTCTTAGCAATGAAAATCAAAACTGGTGACAGAATTACAAATGTAGCCACAAAATCAGTTACTAAAATTCACATATTTTAGGCATTGTGTTTTTGAATAATCGTATTTACATGTTTGTGAAATTACAGATCGCAGACGTTCAACTTCATGCATTTGGGTGAAAATTGATACATATTTATCCGTTAGATGGTAAATCTACCCAACAAATGTCATTAATCTAGCTGTCTTCGTTTTGTAATTATCGTATTCACTTATATTATGGACAAAAATAATTTCTTTAAGCAGACTCTATTCCAAATTTGATAGAAATCTACAAATTAAAATTATATATCATATTCCAAATTTTGTCTATCTAACTCAAAGCAATTTTGCTTAATAGTGTTCAGAGATAGACATAATGCCAAAAATGTGTCTTTGGTGGTCTCAAAGAAATCTGAAATATGAAGATTCGTCAAAATATCAAGTTCATATGCTTCGAAGATTACAGTGCTTTCTCATTGTGCATTTTGTATAAGGAAAGGAGGAAAAAATAACCGACATTCAAGCTCCTATTACGAAGTACAGTAGCATGATAACGCTTGAGGCTTGATTCACCTATCTTTATTTTATTTTTTAAATTTACTCTTAATTTTAAAGCCAAATAGCGTACACATATAGAAAAATATCTTTTAATGATGATCCAACTCAAGTTTGTAAATATCCATTAACCATCCTAAATCCATCCAAAGGAAAGTCTCCACGAAAAATGCATTTAAAATATGTTAAAAGATTGATAAAATTAGAGTAAATAATGTGCAAAAATAACACTGATATAAGTAAAACGATTATTTTTCAATTTTATCATTGTGTAAAACCTTTTTCTTATATAAAAATGATTCCAAATGTAATTACCTGATATCATTTGAGGAAAAAATTTTGCATTTTGAATATTTTTTAACCTAAAAGTACAAAAACATTATGAAAAACTGTTTTAATTGACAAGTAGTTCCTTTTTGGCAAAAAGTGAGTACTTGTCAAATTTGATGGCTTTAGATTCAGTAATCTTCCATATAAAGAATTTAGAACATTTTATTTTCCTTATGTATGTCGCACGGCACAATTGTTAAACAGTTTGCCTTTCTATACACATGATCATTTTAAAATACAACTTAATGTTCTAAGAAGATATTATATCTAAGCCTCTAGTTTTAAAATATAAACTTGAATATTGTTATTTTCTTGTTGTTTTTATTTACCTAAAAATAATTATCATTGTTATACTTTGAGGTGTGTGAGAATATATTTACTTTAAATTATTCTTAAGAATATCATTTATATTACTCTAAACAACTTTTCACATTTCAAAGAATTTGCAGCAGATTAATAGATCAGAACAGATTAATAATGTACAGAGCTTGTCAAAAGAATAAAAGAATCATTAATCATACTGATTAAAAGAAAAATGCATCTCAAAAATTCAGAGAAGCAATACATTTATCACTCACTTTACTAATTAATATTTCTTTTTCTGTTCTCTGATCATTATTTCTTAGAGTTTATAGGACTAAAAATTTCATAATAACACAAATTGACTGTCATAGGTTAATTACAGTGAGAAGAGCACCTTAACTCAGGAAAGAGAAAATTGAAATATCGCCGGTGAATGTCTTGAGCCTGATGTAAATTGCGTTTGGTATCGATACATTATCGAAGAAAATGGAAACCGGGCTATCTCCCGACAGTTTCTTTTTCTATTCTATTGAGAATAACGAAGACTTTTTCCCGATGAGACATTTCAAATAAGCCATATTTGACAAATGGAAAGATATCAATGGATTCTTTTCTTTTCTTCTTTCTTGCTGCTATGATAGAATTGAAAATGTGACAACAAACATATGTGATCTTCTAATTTAATTTTATTTTGGTGGATCTGAAAAAGAAAATTCAAAATTCCAAGCTACAGAATTCTTTTTATGTATATTTTTTTCATTCTTTTCAACTTAGTTAGGAGATCAGTGGCAATATACAAAAAGAGGAATTTAAATAGAATTTTCTTTAAATAACATATATTAATTTCACGTTCTTTTTTTTTTTTTGCACTAACTTTTTAAAAGGATATTTTACATACTTTTTACTGTGCTTCTTCATATAAATCTCCTTAATGGAAATGTTATAAAAATATTTTTCAGTTTAAAGATATGGAAAATGAACAAATATCTGAATACATTTTCTTTTCATTACTTATTTTTTATATTTAAAGATGTTCCCTCAGAGATCTAAAATTGAACACAATAAAATCAATGATTTATTATCACTATTGGGACACATATTCAGAATATAAATTAAATTAATAATCACAATACATTTCCCAAAACCACATAAAAGCTATATTATGGAGCACACAAACTTTTATTCCGTCGATGGAATAATTATTCGTATTATTTTCTCCCTTCAGAATTTCTTGCTCTATTTTTCCTGTCAATCAAAATTGTCAACACCATTGCTTTAGAAATTTGAAATGTTACAAATAAATTGAAATGAAGATGTTATTTAAATACACTTTTATAAATGCGCCAAATGGCAGATTTTTATTTTATTTTTTTTATTTTCACCCTTTTCTTCTCTTTGTTTAAATTTGTAAAATTGTTCTCTCTCAAACAATATTCTCCTTATTCTCCTTATATATAAACAATATTCCAACAATATTCTCCTCGTTTTATTATAGCCTTTCAAGAATATGCCATTCATTGTTTTCCTTTATAAAATTTTCGGAAATTGTAGATACTCTGTAAGTTTTCTAGAAAGCGTTTTGGTAGAATCTACATTTATATGAAAAAAACACTCAATATTCATAATAAAATACTTTAAAAATATCATTGATCATTTTAATCTATCGCTGTTAACTTATGATGAAATTTTGATTATTTAATAAAGAAAGAATAATTCAAATACACCGTTTAATGTGTTTAGACAAATGATACTCGTTATATAATGATAATACAATGCAAAAATTTTAAAAATTTTCTCTGGTTGTTCGATTCTCTCCGGTCGCCTTTATCAAGAATTTAAATATTCCACATCTGTTAAATTTAGTCATATTTAATACTAGCCGCCTTTGGCGACCAGCCGGTTCGCCAGTATTACCGCTCGCTACAATTTTCAATTAAATATTTTAAGTAACTGGTCTCTTAATAGATTCTCAAACAAAACATTTTTAATCTTCACATTTTGATAGTCATACGAAACTTATACTGTTGTTTAGATCGTTTCGTTCAATTTACTATATATATTTTGCTAATTTGTTGTCATTTCCGGTAAAACTTCAACTTTAATTTAAAGTGGAAATGATGAAATTGCAATTAATATAAAGATATTTTTTAATAAAACCAAGCGTTTTATTTTATTTATCATCTTTATTTATTATTATTATTATTGAATATGAGTATTGCAAACAGAATCGCTCGGTATTTAAGTCTTATGTGAACTGCAAAATATTTTTCATAATTTATGTAATATCTCAAACAATAATTCAACAAAAACTTTTCAGATTCAGCATAAAATTCAATTTTTAGTTTTGCTTTCAAAAGGATTGAAATAAAATCAATAATAATATTTTTTTCCAGCCTGTAAATATATTTCAAAAATTATGAAGTCTAAATTTAATGCAGTATAATATTCTGAGAAATATTCTGGACACACCAAATTTTAAATAAATAAATGAATTAATGTTTCTATTTTCCACGATCAACTAAAACTTATTTGTGAAGTTTTGAATGTTAAAAATTTAGAAAAACTCAACATTTTCATAATCTTAGGCCAATTAATCTTGAGAAATCTGCACGCTGATTGGCGTATTTTCTTTGAAATGATTGATGGAAAATCTAAAATTATCCTTTTTTTATTGAATAATGATATTCAAATTTTCATTAATAAGTCAGTTTAAATGATTGATTTAGTTGATTGGAAATTAACTCTTTTTATTTAAAATATTAGTGTTTCAAGAACATTTTATTAATCGTGATTTCCACAGCAGAAGCTTTATGTAAAATCAAAAATTCGTTATTTATTAGAGCATTTATTGAATCAAGTTGCATAAAATATAATCATTTTCCATTTAGAACATTTTAGCAGATCTGTGTCTTACCAAAAGGTTTACAAATTAGCTGTGTGGCCCTGATTTGAATGAATATCCTGTTCATATTAAACAAAACTTGCCTTAAATTAAAACTGATTTATTGGATTAATAATATAGAGAGTGTAAAAGATCATAAAATAATTTTTCTTGAATTTATTTTTTAGAAGAAATAATATTTCATATTTTTTTTATTTCTTACAGACACGTGCCGAAAATTATATTTTTGCATATTTCATTTCCAAAAAGATTTAATTTATTTTTAATTGGAGCTTTAATCAATGTGATGGCAACAATTTGAAAAAAGCTAATTTTTCCCCATGAATGCGAAACGTGCTCGTGCAGCTTAAATTTTATTTTTATTTTGTACGAAAAAAATTGTTGAAAAATATAGTTAAAATATTTATTTAAAAATTCATTAAAAATAGAAATTTAATTTTAAGGTTAAAACATTGGTTTCATTTAAAAGATAAATTTTGATCTTTAACTTGATGTAAAAATCTTTTTTGTG